>CAUYLG010060138.1:0-60218 GCA_963573385.1 Cacajao melanocephalus | reverse complement strand
ATGGGAAGAAATGCCAGATATAGGTGAAGGGGAGGAAAGCAGCAAATCACACTGCCACGTGTGTACCTATGCAACAATCTTGCATGTTCTTCACATGTACCCCAAAACCTAAAATACAATAAAAATTAAAAAAAAAAAAACTCCTTGGGCAAGGACAGCCTGCTCCTTTTCAGGTATTCACTTCTGAAATCCCATGGTAAAGTCAATCTTTATCACAAGTCAATTCTTCCTACAGATGTGAAGTTTTTAAAGCATAAGATAAGGGAAACACTGAGACATATTAGCATATGTTGCTTACTAAACTCTAGGTTTTAAACCGTTATTTTTGAATGTCAACATAGGAAATTCAGGTATTTTATACTCACATTCATTAGCCTACAGAATCATAACACATAAAAAATCAAGATGATATTTCTTCCATTTTTCAGAATTAACTAGAATTTTTTTTAAAAAAAAGTAAAAGCAACTCATTTTGTATACAACTTTTTCAATTTTCTCTAAGCAAACAAAAATATATTATTCAAAATTGAAAATTATTCATTTGTTGAACTAAAGTAATTTTGTAATATTAATGTGCCTTATTATACCTTCACCATGCCTTTCACACTTAAATATTTCCCAGATTTGATTCATAAATCATTGTACTTACTAAAAATATATATTTCCTACCCTTGTCTCAAACATATCATAGCAGACTCTATGAATGTAAAGTTAAAAATGCATTTAAACAGCACTCTTAATCATATTTTACTCTTTAAATTTTAGTACCTTTCCTGCTAAAATTCAAAAAAGAATGATTTTACTTTAGTCATCCAGAGAGTAATAAAGAGAATAAGCAAAGGTGATATCAAACTTACATTGCTAAGAAGTAAAACTGATAATGATGAAAGCAACATGTTTGCACTTTAAATCCAGTAGCCCTTTAAATAAATGCATATTTCATGTAAATATGATCTTTTCAAAAGCAAAGCAAAAATAGAAAGAAAACCTAATGAAATATTATTAATAAATTTTAAGTGTCTTGCCCATCTTCCTCTTGCCTTTCCAAAATATAGTTTAGTGATTTTTGTAGCCACAATGAAGAAGGTGTTACAAAACTAATGATAATTGTGAAATACTCTATGTCACTTTTAGTCTTTTTCTTCTTTTGTATGTGTAAATACAGAGTACACTTTAAGTAGATACATTTAAATGGATAAATTTTCCTCTTATACTGCAGTGACTTGATTTTGAGGAGTCGAATACTTTATTTAAAGGATTAGATTTTATATGAATTCATTTTACTATCTTCACATGTAAGTTAATCTCCTAATATATATTTTATATCATTAGAACTAAAAATCAAATCAATCAATCTATATATCTATCTATCTATCTATATATATATAATTGCACTTTGGGTTCTAGGGTACATGTGCAGATCTTACAGGGTTGTTGCATAGGTACATACATGGCAATGTGGTTTGCTGCCTCCATTCCCCCCATCACCAATATCTGGCATTTATCCCCATGTTATCCCTCCCTAACCTCCCTACCCACCGCTGTCCCTCCCCTATTCCCCCGCAACAGACCCGACTATGTGATGCTCCCCTCCCTGTGTCCATGTGTTCTCATTGTTCAACACCCGCCTATGAGTGAGAACATGCGATGTTTGTTTTTCCGTTCTTGTGTCAGTTTGCTGAGAATGATGATTTCCAGGTTCATCCATGTCCCTACAAAGGACACGAACTCATCATTTTTTGTGGCTGCATAGTATTCCAGGGTGTATATGTGCCACATTTTCCTTGTCCAGTCTATCATCAATGGACATTTGGGTTGGTTCCAGGTCTTTGCTATTGTAAACAGTGCTGCAGTGAACATATGTGTGCAAGTGTCTTTATAATAGAATGATTTATAATCCTTTGGGTATATATCCAGTAATGGGATTGTTGGGTCAAATGGAATTTCTATTTCTAGGTCCTTGTGAAATTGCCACACTGTCTTCCAGAACGGTTGAACTAGTTTACACTCCCACCAACATGTAAAAGTGTTCCTATTTCTCCACATCCTCTCTAGCATCTGTTGTCTCCAGATTTTTTAATGATCGCCATTCTAACTGGCCTGAGATGCTGTCTCAATGTGGTTTTGATTTGTGTAGGAGAAATGACCAGTGATGATGAGCTTTTATTCATATGTTTGTTGGCCTCATAAATGTCTTCTTCTGAAAAGTTTCTGTTCATATCCTTTGCCTACTTTTGAATGGACTTGTTTGTTTTCTTCTGTTTTAGTCCTTTGTGGATTCTGGATATTAGCCCTTTGTCCGATGGGTAGATCGCAAAATTTTTTTCCCATTTTGTTGGCTGCCGGTTTACTCTAATGATTATTTATTTTGCTGTACAGAAGCTCTGGAATTTAATTGGATCCTATTTGTCTATTTTGGCTTTTGTTGCTAATGCTTTGGTGTTTTAGTCATGAAGTCCTTGCCTATGCCTATGTCCTGAATGGTTTTGCCAAGGTTTTCTTATAGGGTTTTATGGTGTTAGGCCTTATGTTTAAATCTTTAATCCATCTGGAGTTAATTTTAGTGTAAGGTGTCAGAAAGGGGTCCAGTTTCTGCTTTCTGCCTTGGGTAGCCAGTTTTCCCAACACTATTTATTAAACAGAGAATCCTTTCCCCATTGCTTTTTGTTGTCTGGTTTGTCAAAGATCAGATGGTTGTAGATGTGTGGCATTGCCTCTGAGGCCTTTTCTCTGTTCCATTGGCCTATATCTCTCTTTTAGTACCAGAACCATGCTGTTTTGATTACTGTAGACTTGTAGTATAGTTTGAAGACAAGTAGCATGTTGCCTCCAGCTTTGTTGTTTTTGCTTAGGATTGTCTTGGCTATGTGGACTCTCTTTTGGTTCCATATGAAGTTTAAGGTGTTTTTTTCCAGTTCTGTGAAGAGGGTCATAGGTAGCTTGATGGGGATAGTGTTGAATCTATAAATTACTTTTGGCAATATGGCCAGTTTTACAATATTGATTCTTCCTAACCATGAGGATGGAATGCTTTTCCATCTGTTTGTGTCCTCTCTTATTTCTTTCAGCAGTGATTTGTAGTTCTCCTTGAAGAGGTCCTTTACATCCTTTGTTAGTTGTATTCCTAGGTGTTTTATTCCCTTTGTAGCAATTGTGAATGGCAGTTCGTTCTTGATTTGGCTCTCTTTAAGTCTGTTATTGGTGTATAGGAATGCTTGTGATTTTTGCACATTGATTTTGTATCCTGAGACATTGCTGAAGTTGCTTATCAGTTTCAGGAGATTTTGGGCTGAGACAATGGGGTCTTCTAGATATACAATCATGTCGTCTTCAAATAGAGACAATTTGACTTCCTCCTTTCCTAATGGAATACTCTTTATTTCTTTTTCTTCCCTAATTGCTCTGGCTAGAACTTCCAGTACTATATTGAATAGGAGTGGTGAGAGAGGGTATACTTGTCTAGTGCCAGATTTCAAAGGGAATGCTTCCAGTTTTTGACCTTTTCAGTATGATATTGGCTGTGGGTTCGTCATAAATAGCTTTCATTATTTTGAGATTATGTTCCGTCGATACTGAGTTTATTGAGAGTATTTAGCATAAAGCGTTGTTGAATTTTGTTGAAGGACTTCTCTGCATCTATTGAGATAATCATGTGGTTTTTGTCTTTGGTTCTGTTTATGTGGTTGATTACATTTATAGACTTGCGTATGTTGAACCAGCCTTGCATCCCCAGGATGAAGCCTACTTGATCGTGATGGACAAGCTTTTTGATGTGCTGTTGCAATCGGTTTGCCAGTATTTTATTGAAGATTTTTGCATTTATGTTCATCACGGATATTGGCCTGAAGTTTTCTTTTTTTGTTGAGTCTCTGCCAGGTTTTGGTATTAGGATGATGTTGGTCTCATAAAATGATTTGGGGAGGATTCCCTCTTTTGGATTGTTTTGAATAGTTTCAGAAGGAGTGGTACCAACTCCTCTTTGTATTTCTGGTAGAATTGGCTGTGAACCCATCTGGACCTGGGCTTTTTTTGGATGGTAAGCTATTAATTGCTGCCTCAACTTCAGCCCTTGTTATTGGTCCATTCAGGGTTTCGACTTCTTCCTGGTTTAGGCTTGGGAGGGTGCAAGTGTCCAGGAATTTATCCACTTCTACCAGGTTTACTGGTTTGTGTGCATAGAGTTGTTTGTAGTAATCCCTGATGGTAGTTTGTCTTTCTGTGGAATCGGTGGTGATATCCCCTTTACGTTTTTTTATTGCATCTATTTGATTCTTCTCTCTTTTCTTTTTTATTAATCTGTCTAGCAGTCTGTCTATTTTGTTGATCTTTTCAAAACCAGCTCCTGGATTTATTGATTTTTGAAAGGTTTTTTGTGTCTCTATCTCCTTCAGTTCTGCTCTGATCTTAGTTATTTCTTGTCTTCTGCTAGCTTTTGAGTTTTTTGATGTTGCTCCTCTAGCTCCTTCAATATTGATGATAGGGTGTCGATTTAGATCTTTCCTTGCTTCTCGTATGGGCATTTATTGCTATAAATTTCCCTCTAGACCCTGCTTTAAATGTGTCTCAGAGATTCTGGTACGTTGTGTCTTCGTTCTCGTTGGTTTCGAAAAAATCTTTATTTCTGCCATCATTTCATTGTTTATCCAGTCAACATTCAAGAGCCAGTTGTTCAGTTTCCATGAAGTGTTTTTTCTGAGTTAATTTCTTAATCCTAAATTCTAATTTGATTGCACTGTGTTCTGAGAGATTGTTTGTTATGATTTCCATTGTTTTGCATTTGCTGAGGAGTTATTTACTTCCAATTATGTGGTCTATTTTAGAGTAGGTATGATGTGTGCTTAGAAGAATGCATATTCTGTGGATTTGGGGTGGAGAGTTCTGTATATGTCTGTTAGGTTTTCTTGTTCCAGATCTGAGTTCAAGTCCTGGATATCCTTGTTAATTTTCTGCCTCGTTGATCTGTCTAATACTGACAGTGGAGTGTTAAAGTCTCTAACTATTATTTTATGGGAGTCTAAGTCTCTTTGTAGGTCATTAAGAACTTGCTTTATGTGTCTGGGTGCTCCTGTATTGGGTGAATATATATTTAGGATAGTGAGCTCTTCTTGTTGCATTGATCCTTTTACCATTATGTAATGCCCTTCTTTGTCTCTTTTGATCTTCGTTGGTTTAAAGTCTATTTTATCAGACACTAGGATTGCAACTCTTGCTTTTTTTTTTTTTTTTTTTTCTCTCCATTTGCTTTATAAATATTTATCCAAACCTTTATTTTGAGCCTGTGTGTGTCCTTGCATGTGAAGTGGGTTTCCTGGACACAGCACACTGATGGTTTTTGACTTTTTATGTGTTTTGATTGGGGTATTTAGCCCATAAATATATTTTTAAGAGAATCCGATCAGCCTTTTTTCCTCATTCCAAGAAAAATAAGTCTAATTACTTTTTGAATAAGCACTGAAATTTTTGGTTATTTTTTTCTCCTTTGATAAACTACTTTAAGAAAATGGCCTACAAAGTTTCTTCTTATTACTGAATGTCTCTCACTTGTATTCTAGAGCAAGTATAGTAACAGTGACCAAATGCCCAAATATAGCTTGCTTTCTGTTTTTGTATATAAAGCTTTAATGGAAAGTAGTAACCATCATTTGTTTATGTATTATTTATGGCTGATTTCATACTGAAACTGTGGAATTGAGTTGCTGTCATAGAAAGTGTCTCTTATAAGCCCTAAAAATATTTGCTATTTGGCCCTTTACAGAAAATGTTTGCCAATTCCTGTGGAGAATATCTAGTATGTAGGTCAAATGGAGTAGATCAATTTCTATTTTTTCCTATTATGGCAAATTAATATATAACAATCACTTGAAATGAATTGAAAATAATGACTTAAAAGATATAAAGCATGGGAAAATTTTTTGTTAACTTTATTTTTATGTTTGTACCAGTAGAAAAATAATTTAGTAATAAATAAATAAATAATGATATAATATAGTGTAGTACAAAAAAGAAAAAAGTACCTCTTTAATTATTTCAAATTCAATTTATTTTTACATGAGAAAGTATGTACCTACAACTGGTTCATCAAACCCAACCATAATTTTACAGTAACTCAAAAGTGAATGTTAATAAGCATGGAATATCTATGAAATATATATTTTAGACAATAGCAAATTATACCACTGATACAATTTTCTTTTTCTGGCTTTAACAAACACAATTCAATATTATTTTAAAGAAGAAATTTTAATTTAAAAGATATTGTTAAAATATTTTTAGTAAGGCATAATATTACACCCATAGTTTTCACTTACTCCTTTAAATTTTAAATGCAAGTGAAAACTCCAAGAGATCATAAAAATAAGAGTAAGGTAACAAAAGATTTGTTTCTTGTCTTTACAATCACTGTGTGATGTCTAATCTATTATTTAAACACAAGAATATGAAGTACCACAGGAGCTGGAGACACAAACTATGCTTGAAGCAAGTCTGAATGATTCTGAACTGCCGTAAATTTAATCTCGAATGAATATGTGTATTCTTCCAGGTAGAATATAGAGTTTATTAAAGTATAAGTAATACATATACTGCTAATTTGAAAGTTACATATATTTTGAAACTCAACAGTAACAGCAGAAATTATGTAGCAGTGATTTCAGCAGTTACTTGTTTCTAAGTTCTCTGCATACTGCAACTTTGTATTGATGTACATTGTGGTAGCCAGTGTAAACATACTGTCCATTCCTTATTGGGTCTTTGTGGTTGTCTTTATTTCTTTGCCATTTACCTTTTACTCTCTGTAATAGTTATTTATTTTTTCTTTACCTACAAAATGAATAAATGTACTATAAAGCCGAAACATTTTTCCTTTTCATTTTGCTTGTAAAAAATTCCTTTTTAAATTTCAAGCCCCAACATGTGTCACTTTATTCATTGGTTCTTTTCACATTCTCACAGACTGAACTAAGCAGCTTTTTCTCTGTACTCCTCCAACACTTTATTCATACTACAGTCATATTGCAAACATAATACATGCCATATTGTTAAGATAACCCCTCTTTTCTTTTGTCAAGTCCTCTGAGGTCAGATACTATATTATGGTCATATGATCATTCCAGCATTATCACAGCAATGCAATGCTCAGACTATATGGCAGGCATTTGAGAAAACATTCTAGAGAATGAAACCAATCAATTTAGGGATTACAAATGGATCTTATGGTGGCAATCACACCACTTTAATTTGCAGTATTGAGCCTTTAATTTTATAGCAATAAAGATTATTTTGCCTTAACAAAATCATGTGTATCTTGTATTGTTTCCAGAATAAAACAAACAAAGATAAATTTTCTAGCTTATTTTCTTCATTCAACACTGTATAATTTTCTTTTTTCTCACCAACAGGGAAACAGTTATAAAGGCTTTTGCCATGGACATTGGTATTAGGGTATACATTAATCAGCTGTAGTACTTAGTCATGTTAATAATAATGAATATATGTTACTACATTTTATTATGTGTGTAGGTGGGTGCACTCATTTTAAAAATAATTTTATTCGGATATCTTTACCTGATGCCCACCTAAGCATTTTATAAACAAGTGTGTGTGTAGTAACTATTTGGCTATTAAAAATTGTATATCATTAAAATAAGACAGATTTATACATACTGGAAAAAATATAGTGAAAATTATATCATTAAAATAAGACAGATTTATCATATGTATTTATCATATGTATTAGGTAAAATAAAAGGGGTGTTCAGTATGGGAAAAAATAAGGGAGAAATATTTTTATGGTTTTATAAAAAGATTATAATTAAGTTCACATCTTCTTGAACTTTATTTTGTCAATTTCTTTTTTCTTGTTTCCTTTAGTATGCTTTATTTTACTTTGGAGAAGAAGCCAAGGTATTTTTTTGTAAATACAAGCATTTTAAAATGCAAGGTGGCTCCCCACCCCACACAAGCAGGGCAGGGCTTGTGTTTCCAGTACTTAAATGCAGTAATATTTGTAACTGATAAATTTTTCTCTCACTCTATGCCATGATGTTGCCTCCAATCATTCCACCATTCAACATTAATCAAGAGTATTGGCCAAAATATTTTGGAAAGGAAAAAAAAAAAAGAAGAAAAACAAGATAAGAAATGAGAATGATCAGCTAAAATGACTACAAACACCACCCTCACCCTACCAAAAACAAAAACAAAAACAAAACCCAGCAATGACCAAAATAAATTAGGATGATTGAGCTAGTCTTCTTATAGAACCTATCCTTAAACTACTGCCCAGTTTTGGTGGTTTATAGATTAACAGTGGCTCACTTACAAAGAAGACATCTGTCACTGGGATACGGATATACACATTATTGTTTGTGTGCTTTTTTCAATTGTTTAGACAAATAAGTATTTTATAATTAATTCTTCACATGTTAACACACATACACTCAATTTTCATTATTGTATTTCAAAATTGGCAGAGTTTGCTAAGTAAATTATAACAAACTTTGTAATTTTAAAATTATGAAAGCAAAATCACTTCCTCAGAGTTTATGTTTGAGTTTACCTATACACATGCATGTGCATTTATTTGCGTGTTTTTTTCATTTCTGTACATGTTATAATTTTCTAGGCCTAAAGTCTCTTTCTCCACATGGGAATTTGTAAAATGGGCAAAGCACCCCTTTGTGCCTGGAAACTTGATGTTGATCTTTTACTTCAAGTCTTTTTCATATCTCACCCTAATCACAATGAAATTTTTCACTTGGTTCCATGATTGGCTTGAGAACAATTTGGACTGAAATCAAATGAGCAACACAGATGGTATCTAATATTGCATCTCAGTTTTTGGCTTGACTCTGTATGCTGCTTACTCAGAGGCAGAGGAAAAGGGAAGAGCTGCTGACAGATGACACTATTAGAATCATCATAGCCAAGATAGACTGGCACAATTAGAGTGTTCAACAATCTGTTTTATATCTCCATGTTTCTAAGTCTATGTTATTTAACAAAGGAGTCCTTTGAACATGTAGAATAACACCTGGAACAAAGGCCATATACAAAACACACATTTTATTCTAAATGACTTAACAAGCAGAATGGTTTCTACAGGTGTCTACAGAGTGAGAGGCTGCATATGATGCAGAATAACAATGTGGAGTAGCATTATATTAACTTTTATTAACGAATTTAAAACTATTACACATATTTATTGTTCATTTTTGAAGGCAAAAGATCTGTTATATTTCATTGTAACCTCAAACAAGTTAAGAAATTATATATAAGAATAAATCGACAGTTGACTATTGATTATTTAATAGTCATGCATTTGGAATCACCATGGATATTGTTTTAGGAAAATGACAGGTATTTCAAAAGGGTAAATATTCCTTTAAAATAAATTACAAGCAGAGTATAAGTAGAGCATTTTTTCTGTTTAAAAGATGAACATACATTTCAGACATTTTAAGAAAATATCAAAAGAACAATGAAATATATTTCTCTCACAGAGATGATTATTAACTTATTGCAATAGTTTCTTTTTTTCTATGCCTATGTCTCAATATTTATGGCACACTTTGTATGCTATTAACTTAGAAAAATCTATTTTTATTTGTGAGATATATTGAACGACGAGATAAAATTAGTTGTAAAAATATAGCAATGTATATATAACACAATGATGGTTTCAACCAGAGTTGACAATGAAAGAGTAAAACATCAAAATTTCAGTTTACCATTTAGTAAGCACTGTCTTATATTCATATAAATTGATTACCACAACTCTCCTGAGATAGGCATCTTATTTTGCCTTTTTGTTTTGAAAAAACTGTTTTCTGAGAAGATGGACAAAGTAACCAAGACCATGTAGCCTGTGAATGAAGAAGGAAGACTATAATACTGTTCCTCCAAACCAGAATACTATGTTCTTTCCCTAGGTATCTGCCAAGAAGATAAATGACTAAAGTGGCAGCTAAATGACAGCAAAATTAGCTAATAGGTTGTATGTTTTAGAGAGTGAATTAAATAATAAAATGAAATCTCTAATTTTGAGTTTAAAGATTGTACAGTTGATTGAAATGACTGAGATAATATTCTTCTTTCATTTTTGCATATATAGCGCCAGATTTGATTTTTTTTATTAAACATAAGTGATTTTACTAATTTTCCTGCAAGTAGATAATAATAATAATTATTATTATTTTAGTGTACTTTAGGTTCTGGGGTACATGTACAGATCATGCAGGATTGTTGCATAGGTACACAAGTAGCAATGTGGGTTGCTTCTTCCATACCCCTGTCACCTACATCTGGCATTTCTCCACATGTTATCCCTCCCCGAACTTCCCACCCCACTCGCTGTCCCTCTCTTGACCCCTCCCAACAGACCCCAGTGTGTGATGCTCCCCTCCCTGTAACCATATGTTCTCATTGTTCAACACCCACTTATGAGTGGGAACATGAGGTGTGTGATTTTCTGTTCTTGTGTCAGTTTTCTGAGAATGATGGTTTCGAGATTCATCCATGTCCCTACAAAGAACACGAACTCATCGTTTTTTATGGCTGCATAGTATTCCATGGTGTATATGTGCCACATTTTCCTTGTCCAGTTTATCGTCAATGGGCATTTGGGTTGGTTCTATGTCTTTGCTATTGTAAACAGTGCTGCAATGAACATACGTGTGCATGTGTCTTTATAATAGAATGATTTATAATCCTTTGGTTATATACCCAGTAATGGGATGCCTGGGTCAAATGGAATTTCTATTTCTAGGTCCTTGAAGAAGCAGCACACTGTCTTCCAGAATGATTGAACTAGTTTAGACTCCCACCAACAGTGTAAAAGTGTTCTTATTTCTCTACATCCTCTCCAGCATCTGTTGTCTCCAGATCTTTTTAATGATCGCCATTCTAACTGGCATGAGATGGTATCTCAATGTGGTTTTGATGTGCATTTCTCTAATATTCAGTGATGATGAGCATGTTTTCATATGTTTGTTGGCCTCATATCTGTCTTCTTTTGAAAAGTGTCTGTTCATATCCTTCTCCCACTTTTGGATGGGTTTGTTTGTTTGTTTGTTTGTTTTTGCTTGTAAATCTGATTTAGTTCTTTGTAGATTCTGGATATTAGCCCTTTGTCAGATGGGTAGATTGCAAAAATTTTTCCCATTCTGTTGGTTGCCTGTTTGCTCTGATGATTTTTTCTTTTGCTGTACAGAAGCTCTGGAGTTTAATTAGATTCCATTTGTCTATTTTGGCTTTTGTTGCCAATGCTTTTGGTGTTTTAGTCATGAAGTCCTTGCCTATACCTATGTCCTGAATGGTTTTGCCTAGTTTTTCTTCTAGGGTTTTTATGGTGTTAGGTCTTATGTTTAAGTCTTTAATACATCTGGAGTTAATTTTAGTGTAAGGTGTCAGGAAGGGGTCCAGTTTCTGCACACTGCTAGCCAGTTTTCCCAACACCATTTATTAAACAGGGAATCCTTTCTCCATTGCTTGTTTTACTCAGGTTTTTCAAAGATCAGATGTTTGTAGATGTGTGGTGTTGCCTCTGAGGCCTCTGCTCTGTTCCATTGGTCTATATTTCTGTTTTGGTACCAGTACCATGCTGTTTTGATTACTGTAACTTTGTAGTATAGTTTGAAATCAGGTAGCGTGATGCCTCCAGCTTTTTTCTTTTTGCTTAGGATTGTCTTGGCTATGTGGGTTCTCTTTTGGTTCCATATGAAGTTTAAGGTGGTTTTTTCCAGTTCTGTGAAGAAGGTCATTGGTAGCTTTGTAGGGATAGCATTGAATCTGTAAATTACTTTGGGAAGTATGGCCATTTTCATGATATTGATTCTTCCTATTTTTCATATTTTTCTCTTAACCAATGAGCTTGCAGTGCAAGTTGCTTTAATGAATTTTCAAAGTGAAATTGATAAAAACTTAGATTGACCAGTTTGCCACAGAAATTTAGTCAGCTCAAATACTGAGATTAAATGTTTTCCGCTGGATATAGAAAGTTATATGAAAACTTGATAATACCTGATATATTCATCTCAATATATTTTGAAACTTGAAGTTTGAATTTTTTATCATTATATTTTAATGTTATTTTAAATAAATTTTTGAAGGAAGTTTTCCTTGGCACAAAATATAAAACCTCCTTCTCAGACAGAAGCTAATTTTGTCAAACATATTGGTCCCTTTTAACTTTTTTAAAATTTATACTATTTTTGTAGAATTGTAAGGTAAATAATTTGATCAATTGTCTATATGATGGATAAAATATTTTCCATCTGAGAAATGCACATATTATTTTGTTTTATAATATATATTAAACAGAGTAAATTTAAAGGGGTACATTTCCAAAATTACTTATAAAAATAAGTATATTATTATAAATTTATTTTTAAAGTTTTCATTTTCATGAACTCAAAGGAGAAAAGATAAATTATTTTAACTAAAAAAAAATTATGAGAAACTTCCAGCAAGTTATTTTATGAATATTGATCAACTGATTCTAAAATTTATATGGAAATCAAAAAACCCACAGTAACAAAGTCAATAATGATGAACAAAGTCAGAAGACTGATACTACAAAGCCACAAGACTAACTATAAAGCTATAGTAATCAAGACACATATGTATTGGCAAAAGAAAATACAAAAAGAGCAATTAATCAGAACAGAGAGCCAAGAAATGGAGAGATACATAAACAATTATCTCTGACAAATGAATAGATAGAATTCAACGGGAAAAGGATAATATTTTAAACAAATGGTGCTAGAACAAGTACATATTCACATGCAAAGACATGAATCTAGACATTGGTCTTGGAAATTAACTTAAAATGAAAATTAAAATGGATCAAAACCAAAAATGTAAATGCAAAACTACTTCTGAGAGATAACATAGGAGAAAATCTAGCTGACCTTTGGTTTGGCAATGACTGTTTAGATACAACAGCAAAGTCATAATCTATAAGAAAAATAAAATGATCTTTAAAATTAAATGTCTTTTCTGCAAAAGATGTCAAAAAGAGAATGAGAAGACAAGCCACAGAATGTAAGAAAGTAATTGCAAAATATACATCTGATAAAGTACTATAATTCAAAACAAACAAAGAACTCTTGAAGTTCAACAATAAGACTACACACAACTAAATAATAAAATGGGTACATAATCTACATGTGTATGTTGTGGCTTTTTCACTGCTGTAGTTTGGTGAGTGAGAAGGAGTGATGCCCAGTGGCTTCTTCTCTCCCATTGTTTGGTGAGCATGAGGGAGTGTTGCAGCTCTTTTACTCTCATCACCCACAGCTCAGTGAGCAGGAGCACTATAGCTCTTATGTGCCTGGATTTTGGAGTTCCAGGTTCTTGTCTTGCTACCAAAAGAAACAAGTCCACAGTCACCAGAGAGTGAATAAGGCAGAGTAAACTTTTATTGAGGCACAGAAAGAAAGCTTGCAGCAATGGGAGGGGACCCAAAAGTGGGTAGCCATCTGTGAGGCTGAGTCTGGGTTTTTTAAGGGCTTAAAATGGGGAAATGAGGGCTGACTGGTCCATGAGTGGGTCTGGAAAAGGCATCATTCAATTGGTTCAAAGGCATCATTCAGAAGGAGCCAATCAAGGCAGACTGTGTAAGATGGGGATGGAAGTTCTCATTCCATTGTTGTTTTCAGGCTTTAAACTGTCCTTGGCTTAAAGGTCACCTTTCACCAGGGACCCATCGCTGTCTGCCTAGGAATTTGTTTCTTTCCTGTTGCTATTATATACAGATGGCTAATATACATATGAAAATGTGCTCAACATCATACTCATCAGAAAATACAAATAAAAACATCAATGAAATACGACTATGCACTGATTAGAATGGTTAAAATCTAAAATATTGACAGCAGCAAATGTTGGTGATGATATGTAGCAACAGAAACTCATTTATTGCTCATTGAAATGCCAAATGGTACAGCCATATTGAAAGACAGTTTGGCATTTTAGTACAAAACTAAACATATTCTGTCATATCATCCAGGAACTGAGCCATTGGTGTTTACCTAAATGAATTGAAAACATGTCCATACAAAAACCTGTACACAAATGTTTATAATATCTTTATTTACAAATGTCAAAAGTTGGAACAACCAAGATCTCCTTCAATGGGTGAATGCATAAGTAAACTGAGGCACATCCATACAATGGAATATTATTCAGTGGAAAAAGGAAATGATCTATCAAGCCACAAAAAGACATGGAGGATCTTTATCTGCTAAGTGAAATAAGCCAATCTGAGGCTACATACATATGGTTTCAACTATATGGCACTCTGAAAAAGCCAAAATTGTAAAAACAATAAAAAGAACAGTGGTTTCTACAGCATTAGCAGAATAAATGGAGGGATGAATAGATGGAGCACAGAAGATTTTTAGGGCAATGAAACTATTCTGTATGTTATTCTAATGGTGTATACACTTCATTACACATTTATCAAAACCCACAGAATGTACAACATAAAGTTTGAACTGTAATGTAAACTGTAGACATTATGTAATAATAACATATAAATGCTGTCTTATCTATGGCAATATTAATAGTATGGGAAACCGTGGTGGGGGAGTGATAAGTGGGAGAGTGTGTGGAAACTCTGTACTTTCTGTTCAATTTCTCTGTAAACATAAAACTTATTTAAAAATAAGGTCTCTAATTTAAAAATACAGGAAAAACTTATAAATTTATTTAAAAATTTGGGAATTAGTTTAGTGAATTGAAAATTTTACAAAGTCTCTCTTGACTCCCTATACCTTGTTTCATGTATCCCTGAAAGCCCTTGTTTTTAATAACAAAGCCCTGAAGAGTTATCAATATTCACTATCTCCATGCTTTCTCTTTTCTCTTTAACCTATTTCATTCTTCACACTCAATCAAAGCTATTCTTATCCAAATAATTGCATATGATCTACATATTGCAAAATTCACTGATGAATTTGTAGTTCTTATCTGCAATATTTGACTCAGATCATTCTAAATTCCTTGAAACCCTTTCCTTAGTTGCCTTCCACTAATACACTTGTTCTCCTTCCTCAACAGGCTGTTCCTTTCAGTACCTTTCACTGGTGTGTCCTCACTGTTTTAAACTGTAAATATTAAGAGCCTCCTGTAGGCTTGACTGTAGACCTCTTTCCTTCTCTCCATAGTCACTCATTCACTCCAGGAGCTTAACATTCTTGCTATAAGCTGATGAGTCACAAAGGAAAATTCCCAGCCTGGATCTTACTTCTAAAATACAGATTTATTTATGCAAATTTTTACTCAATATTTTCATTCTTACATTATCCTCAAATGAATCTTTCTTACTCCAAACATGTTTCACTTTATGTCCTCTTCCTCTCAATTATTAACTCATATACTTTTAGTTCTCTGGACCCAAACTACAGGTATATTCTTGGCTTCTTTTTGTTAATTCACAATCCACATTAAATATATCAGCAAATATTGGCTCTGTTTTCAAAATGTATTCAAAGTCTGAAAACTTGTCTTCATTTCTATTTGTTATCTTTATTCTGTTCTGAGTCCTCATCTCTCTTTGCTGCTCAGATTAATAAAACCTTCCCCAAACTCTCCTCCCTGTTTCAGCAACTACCTCATTACAAACTACTCTCAATGGTGAATTATCTCACTTGGAGTAATAACCTCAGTTCTGACATTGGACTATTAAACTCTATACCAGAGCAATATGATGGAGCCATGTGAGTCACGTTAGTAGCCATATTTTTAAAAAGTAAACAGAAAATGATGAATTTAATTGTAATACACTTTATTTAACCCATTCAAACAAAATATGATCATTTCTACATGTTATCAGCACAAAAATTATTTAAATATGTGACACTTTTTTCTTACCTAGTCTTCAAAATTTGGTGTTTATTTTATATGTATGTAACATCACATATTGAGCTAGCCAGCTAATGCACTGAACATCACAAATGTATTGAGCCTGTCACCCACTTATTACCTCTGTAATCTCAGCATCTACTACAAATCTCCTTACTCACTTTGACCTTGTTTGTCTTTTTCCTGTTTAAACAGATCAGACCTTTTCCTACTTGAAGACCACTGTACTTTCTATTCTTCTTTTTGGGATTGTCCTCACCTAGATACTTAAAAGTTCTCTATATTTTCCCAGATATTGTGCTCAAACAACAGCAATTCTCTTATTTTCCTAGTTTTCCCTGTATTACTTCATTTAAACCTATCACTATCTGGAGTAAAATTACTTTTCACCATATAAAATTATTAACTTTTAATCATTTCTACAAAATGGTGATTTTTACACGGTTTAAATTATATGCTTACAGATGTTATATATATGTGTGTGTGTGTGTGTGTGTGTGTGTGTGTAATACATGTGTGTGTGTTCACTGTTCCACTACATTCTGGAAGAGAGACTGCATGAATGGAGGGATTTTCGTCTGATTGTACACTTTTATATTGTACTTTTAGTGCAGTGATGTCTTATATTAGATACTAAGTAATAAAATATTTTTTGAAAAATAATGGTAAAAATTAAAGGTCTAATATTATTATAAATTACAAATAACAACATAGTGTGATACTGTATTTAATGAAAGCAAACATGACTAGAAATATTTTGCTAGCTATACGTTTCCTTATTACTGAGTTACAATCTATCTCAAAATATAGTGATTTAAAATAGGAGTCAGTAAATTTTTCTGTAAATGTCTACATAGTAATTATAATAATCTTTGCCATTCATAAGGTTTCTATTGCAACTACCTGACTCCACTGTTGCAGCATGAAAGCAGCCACAGTCTATATATACATATTCCAGTAGATTATGCTGTGTTCTAATAAAACTTTATTTACACAAATAGTGAGACAACTATGGGCCCTAATTTTGCAAGGCTTAAAGCAAAAATCATTAATATAATTCTTGAGTCTCTGGATCAGGTGTATGACTTTGCTGATCTAGGTCTGGCTTGTTTGAGCTCAGTTAAGTTCTCCAACCTGCCTGAGGTGAGCTGCCCAAATGACAGAGCTGACTGTCTAATCTGCTTCACTCACATACCTGATGCTTGGCTGTTGGCTCAGGCAACATGAGCAACCAACCGGGCCAAGTATCCTTCATCATTCAACGGGCTAGACTTGGAAAATCCATGTGGAGGCTGGGCAATATTCCAGGAAAGAGAGTGAAAACAAACAAGGCTTCTCAAGGCCACTTTCTGTTCGTCAAAGAAAGTCATAAGGCCATGGCAGACTTAAAAAATAAAGAGAGATGCAATAAGATACAGAGTTGCAGAATCACAATGCAAAGAGGCAATGATATGGAGAAGGGAAAAATGGCATCCATTTTTGCAAGCAATTTTCCATACTGTGCATTTCATATATTAAACAAAATAATCTCTAGGAAATGGTTCATTTTTAGAAATGCCCTGTATCTATGCCAAGTCAATAAATATGAGGCCAGGATCTTTTCCTGCTTAAGCAGCTGCCATTATTTTAGCTTTATATGATTGTTTGAATTTCATGAATATTAACTTTTGTGAATACCTGTAGCTTATTGTATACTATTTAAATCATATGTGCTTCAGACTGTAACTTCACTCATCAGAACTATCTGAACGTGTACTGTGTCTTTCAATGTGTAATTTTAGCTAAAATTCTTATTACTTCAATTTTATTACTTACATTATGTCAGAAGCACATCTCTTATTGAGGTACATTAGTTAATGCTCTCGTTTTGGTAGAGAGTGCTGAAACTTCAACTCCTCAAATAAACAATTTTAGATTTAATCTCTAGTGTTAAATATCAACATCATGCCTTTCATTTTGGTGGTACCCTAGAGGTAGTTATTCAGTCAAATATTTTATTACCTCCTTATCTCTGTTTGCTTCACCAGGCTGTTTGGAAAATGAAAGCAGATGGAGCTGGCCAGAAATGTAGTTCATAGAGACAGTTACTTACCTATTAAAGTTTGTGATAGATCTAAACAGGCAGTGCAGAAAGAACTTGTTTTTTATGGTAGTGATTGAATTTTTTTTCATACACTGCCTTATCCTAATAGAAAAAGAAAATACTTTCTGACATCAGAATATTTTCAGAGTATGTAACTCTTCAGGAAATAAATTTTAAATTAAAAATATTTAGGTTATATTCTAATACATTTATATTTTATTCATTGGAAAAAATCACAAAATATTTTTGAATGAATGATATTAAATTAAGGAATACAAAAAAATCTATACTATTCACTCAAGCCACATAGGAAATAGTAGTCAATGGAATTATAAATTAATTATACAAATAATTTCAGCTAATGAAGGCAGTTTTTCTCAATTTTCTAAATATTTCAATAAGTTATCTAGAAAATGGTCACATTTAAGGCTGGGCATGGTGGCTCATGCCTGTAATCCCAGCACTTCGGGAGGCTGAGGTGCTTGGATCACCTGAGGTCAGGAGCTGGAGACCATCCTCGCCAACTTGGTGAAAACCCTTCTGAACTAAAAATACAAAAACTATCTGGGCATAATGGTGGGTACCCGTAATCCCAGCTACTTGGAAGGCTGAGGTGAAAGAATCACTTGACCCTGGGAGGCAGAGGTTGCAGTGAGCCAAGATTGTGCCATTGCACTCCACCGGGGTGACAAAGCCAGACACTGTCTCAAAAAAAAAAAAAAAGGATATTGTCACATTTGCCTTTATGATTTTATTTGAGTTAAATTAATATCTCACCACTGGGTACATTAACATTAATTTTGGGATGCACTTCAATATTACCGTCTGAATGTCTTAAACAGAATGATGAGTATTATAGCTATTCATGGAAATGTGAAATTTATTTACTCTGCAGGAATTTCTGGTTAAAGCTATTATAGGGAGAGATATTGATTGGAACTGAATACACCTTGAAAACACATTAAAAAACTATAAATTTTATTGTAAAAGTATATATGACATAGTGCTACTTGAAGGTTCTTTTGTATGAGATATATCATTAGTAAAATAATACTTTTTATATTAGGAAATTTACTCAAGGAATAAATGGTTGAAAGCTCTTGAGAACATAAACCCTGTAATTATTTTTCATTCAGGAACAGTGTCTTTAGCTTCAAAAAACCTCAAACATTTGTAAGTTCACACACACAGATACACACACAAACACAGACACACACACACATACACACATACACACAAACACACACACACACATACCCCCACACAAAAACAATAAAACCTAGTATATATTCTGTTCATAATTTGCCTTTACAGTTTTGGATTTGAAAGGATACTGTTCCTAAGGTTGCCTATTTTCTTCTGGGTATTTGGCTCATACTTAATTTATATCATAAGCAAATTGTGATTCTAGTATTTCTAGTTTATTACTCTATGTAAATTAAAAATATGTCCTTATTGAAAAAGTTAATTGACATATTTAAAGTTGATGCATAATATTACAGTAAGATCTAAAGAAATGCAATCATAAGGGGCTCATTATTCTGTAATAATATTCATTCTCATTTGATGTATTTCTTATTCCTTCATAGACTAAAAAAAGTCAATTTACTTTAAATGATTATTATTTTAGTATCAAAATCCCTTTTGATATCAGAAAGCTCTATGGACTTCCCTTAAAAACTTCTTATCTTCTTTAGCTTAGAATAGGGAGCTGCTATTTGACCTGGTGAAAACAAAATAAAACAAACAAACAAAATGTCAGTTTAAAATAAACAACCAAACAAAAAAGAATTTTTTTCCTCTAAGATATTATCTCCCTTCACACCCCTATTGAATCCTGGTAACAGCGAGCAAGCGGAGAAGACGATGTCTATATATTTTTTCTACTTGTCAGTAACTAGAGTACTTGAGACAGTCTTTTTTAATGGAAATTTCCACATTACAATCCAGAAAACTTCCAATTACGTATCTCTCTATTTTATTTTACTCTGTGTTAACTGTTACTAATTAAACTGACTCAACTATAAAAACTGTAAATTTCAGATTAGAACTTTTGCAACTTACTTATTTAAACTGTCCAAATCCCTTTCAGTGAATATAATGTAACATTAAGAATTAAAACAAAATAACTTAATAAACTGTAAGTAGATATTCATTCCACATTTAATTGGTCCTTGTACAGAATATCTACGTACAATCTTGTAAGTGATGGTACAAGCAACTTTTAGGTAGTTTGAAAATTCAGAAATTATGCTTTTAATATCTCTTTATTCTTGTCCAGACTCTCCATGATTTCTAGTAGATTGCACGTCTTTTAAGGTTGATGACTGAATGATCACACAATCATTTAAATTGTAGAAGTTTTTTATATAGTAAGGAAAAATATTTTTCTACACTAGTTTAAGGCAAAGCAAGCTACTGAAGAGACAGAGATGTCACCAAAGTGAGCAGGAGAAAGGGTTACAGCCAAGGATCATAGCAAAAACCTTTAGTCACCACGTTCCTGGGGTAGTTTGCCAACATCAAACAGACACCCTACTGCCATTTATAACTCTCTCAGCAGGAAGTCATGATGCTTAGTGGGTGTTCAGTGAATGTTGGAAGACTGCTGTGCCCTGAATTAGTTTTATCCTCTTACAAAAAAAGAAAAACAAATGAGTGTATAATATGGAAGACAGACAAAAGACAGATAATATGAACATTTGTGAATATGACTTGACAGGATTTGTGGATATTGTTTTTTAATATATGTATTATATTACAATCACATTTTTATAGACATATAATACATGTTCCTATTTCGTTATTTATGTGTCGTTATTTTATAATGGGCTATAACGGGTATTTAGGACTAGAATATTCTACTTAATAAGATAAACAATAGCATTTTGGGGTTATGGTACCATAAAACATAAGCATTATTCTTTCCAGGAAGGTGGAATTTCATTAAATTGACAAAACAGGGCCCGAAGAAAGAATAAGGGAGAAGGACTGTAGAATAGAAGATAAAATAAAAAGACTCTAGGGACTTTCTGATGAAGGATCCTAAATAAAGATAAGCCAGCGACTACTCTTCTAACATTATTCTGACTATAGAAAATAGAGAAAAGCTAGTCGGAAAGATACTTTGAAAACAGTCAGAAGATGGGGAAGCTAGGGTCCAGAGAGACAGGGCAGTCTGTTTTTCTCCCGGAAAAGTCACTGCAACATTTGGATAGCAGTTGTTTTCTGTTTCTTTAAAAAAATTCCTTCCTTTTTATTTTCTGTCCCTTTAAAATCATCAATTGAGTGCCTCTATTTTCTTTAAATCCACAAGTTTTTCTTATTTTTATATATGTTTACCTGTATTATTTCTCTA
This sequence comes from Cacajao melanocephalus, assembly GCA_963573385.1. Taxonomy (NCBI): domain Eukaryota; kingdom Metazoa; phylum Chordata; class Mammalia; order Primates; family Pitheciidae; genus Cacajao; species Cacajao melanocephalus. The sequence goes on along the minus strand of CAUYLG010060138.1, from coordinate 38,913 downwards.
CCTTTAAATATCATATGTCCATTTTTTGCATTTCTTTCAAAATGCAATAGAAAATAGCAAAATCTATTGTTTTATAAAGTTTTCTCAAGGCATGGGAAAATAATGTTATTTAAAAGAGATTGCAGACATGTAAAATCAACAAGTTTTCAGATTTAATGTACAATCTGAAGAATGTGTTTAATAAAATGTATTGGATTAGGGATTTCTGTTAATAAGTAGATTCTTAGCTACTCTAGTCAAAATAAAGTAACTATGTGAGATGATAGATATGTGATTTAGCTTCTCTATAGCAACCGTTTTATTATTTCTTTATATATTTATATCCCATAACATTATATTGTAAATTTCAAATATGCACAGTAATATTGATTTTAAAAATATAAAGTTTGTTCCAGTTTAAGTTTAATCTTACATTATGATGCATCTTATGAGAGGCAATATACAATATTTTAAACTGAAAGCTGGTAAGAATTCCCCAGAAACACAGGCTTCTCACATATTGAATTTATTTTTTGTATATAGGTATAACATATCATCATTTCTAAATTGAGTAACGGCAGATAAATTGTTTCTAGAATTTAATATTTGTTCTCATAAGCTATACATTTTCATAGTAATAATGGCACATAGAACTTAAATGTATGTTTAAATGAAGAAATTTACCATCTATGTAACTTTTTTAACAATAACTAACCTTGATGTATAATTTTTGAAATGAGTACTACATTTTACTTTTCTTTTTTCTTTACATATCATTTTCAGCATGAAAATTTCGGTAAGTTCCTATTTTATATGGTGTTGCCTCAGATGTTTTATAAAATAAGGTCAAAAATCCAATAAAAAATAAAAATGATGAAAAAACCCCTACAGGACATGATTCAACATAACCTGTTTATGTATATAGAAAGTGCTGAATACATAGATCTATATACTTAATACATAACAGGCACTCCACAAATATTGATTAATAATAATAGTTATGAAGGTAATAATGTAGGTGTTCAAAGATGCAATCTTAATGTTCAAATTAATTACTCTTAAAGGTGATGAGAATTATTTAAGTGATGAAACAGGTCCCGTTAAGTGGAAGATATACTCTAAATAAAAGGTATACATTATATGAACAAATATCAGAATTTAACATGGTTCTGAGCTATATATTGTTGTTGCTTTTATTTCTTAAGTACAGTGCTTTACTTTTTAAATTTACTGAGATTTAAATAGATATATGCATATATATGTACATATATCTATGTCTTTGTTTATCTAATTCCATGCATCTTTAGCTAAATACGTTTTTGCTTATTAATTTGGAAAAGATTTATTTGTGAGCTTGGATCTATTTTTTCCACATTATCATAATGATACAAATTTCAGTATTAAAATAACCAAATATTTTAAAAATTTAAACCATTGCTTAATCTAAATTAAGTAAGGAACAAACAAATATTAGTATTCAGCCTGTTTTCATGCAGGCTGAGAACTCCAATACTCATAAATAATTTCAAATAGAGAATAGTCTATCATTTGTTCCTCTAAATAGAAAGTATTCAATTTAATTGTTTTATGAATTAGCTTTTTTTTTTTTTTTCTAGTAAGAACACTGCTGTGGTTTGGCTCTGGTCCTAAAGAAAATCTAATTTTGAATTGTAATCCCCATAATCTCCACATGTTAAAGTGGAGACCAGGTGGTGGTAACTGAATCATGGAGCAGTTTTCCCCATGCTGTTCTCATAAAAGTGATTGAGATCTCACGAGATTTGATGGTTTTATAAGTGTTTGGTAGTTCTTCCTGAATTCATTCTCCCGCCTGCCACCTTCTGAAAAAGGTGCCTTACTTCGTTCCCCTTTGGCTTCTGGAATTATTGTAAGTTTCCTGATTCCTCGCCAGCCATGCAGAACTGTGAGTCAATTAAACCTCTTTCCTTTCTAAATTACTCAGTCTTGGGCAGTTCTTTATAGCAATGTGAGAACGGACTAATACAAACACCAAAAAGTCGTCTATGGTTGCTTCATGTTTTAAGTGTTAATATGGTTTCTATTGACCAATTTTTTATCATTTATTGCTGAGTAAATTAGTGTTATCAATCTTTTGCTAATTAGCTTTAATACACTAATAGCCAGGGAAATAGATTTGTGAGGATTTTTGAAGTCAAATTTATATGGTGGCTTTATGAAATTTAATTAAAACTATACAGTGTGTCAAAGTTAAAGTTATATTCTGGTATGAATAGTTCAAAATAGTGGCATTCCTTGAAGCAATTACTTCTGATGGAATAAGATGTTAGACTGATGATTGTTATATTATATTAATGTGATAACTTTTAAACAATGCTGAGAATATTTGTGTTTATTTTGATATGGCACACATCTTTCTAATTTACTTTCCAAATTTAAATGTGCTACTTAAAGCCGGGATCATAAAATGAAAACCAGACTGCTAGTCTTTCTATTCTAATTATATGAATGAGAAAGAAAAGACTACTTTACATTCAGGTTGCACCCTTTTAAATCTCAAAGGTATTTCAAAATTAGTTATGTCAAATATTAATATTAAACCCACATTTGACAAATGATTGTATTCATATATCATATCAGTAATAGGAAGATAATACAACAAACTGCTTGGCTTCTCAGATATGCCACACACTTTTCTGCCTTGGTGCTCATTTATTGTCTTTTTCACCCAGCGTTCTCTCCCAGGTAATCTTATCCTTGAGGCCACCTCAACCACCAGCATTTATATTAGACTTTCTGTGATTTTCTTCTCTGGAATTAATTGCTCTGTTACTCTGCTTCTATAAAACCTTGTACTTAACCTTTATTATAACACATTTCACAAGGTATTATAATTATTTCCTTAGGCATTTGTCTCTCCAAGAAACTTTCTATTTACTGAGAGAAGGTCTATTGCTGACATATGTTGTATCCCTAGCACAAATCATATGACCTGATACACCACAATTACCGAATACATATTTGCTGAACGAGTGAATACACATTCAGTCAAGAAATTCATTCAATCCCAGAGTTGAGGTCATAATGAGTGATCATGTTGTGACCTAGAAAAATTATTAGTTACTAACAAGCCACACCAGATTCTGTTGCTAGGTGGTGGTTCTTACCTGGCTATTTGTGAATATTGTCTGTGTAAGCCAATTGTCCTGGACTGCAAATGGTTAGTACTCCTTGCTCTGGCTTTCTTATATGCATCACAGTCCTTTACTGCACAACAAGCACTTTAAAATATCAGACTTGACACTTTCTCCAAGTTGATGAAGAGAATTCAGTGTACAAGCTCATGTATTTTATGATTCTAAGTTCATAGATTTAAAACCCAAAATAAAACTGCAGTTAAAACTGTAACTTACATAGCACATAGCCATCTGTGTGAGACTCATTGGTGTAAACTTACCAGAGAAGTCTGTCAAATGCGTAAGTTACTTTGTGAGTGTTTGTCTTTCTCCAAGGTGTTTTAACTCCTGTAGGTCTCTGGGAGCTCATTTACTAATTAATATTATAACTGTTTTTGTGGTCTGATGCAACTACCAATGTGTTCGCTATATGGTGACAAACTAATTTCTTCATGCAGTATATATAGGTCTTATATATGATTTCCTTGAAGGCTTCGTTTTATTTGGTTAGCACTGAATTTAGTCAAGAACATTCTCACAGAGATACTTGAATTGGAATGCCTAGGGTTTTACATTTCTGGTGGAGTTATCGAGTCATCTCATAGCTCCAGATTGGCCACTTAACTTCTCTGTACCTAAATTTATTCTCTATGTCAGATGTGCAGGACAAAAACATCTTTGGATTCACAAATGAGAAGTTTACGAAATAAAACCCTTTCAGGTTATTTACATTCAGCAAAAAAATTAGGTTGGCTAATAAGCTTTAAGTCAGTGTATGGTTTTTTTTTTTTTTTTTTTCCCCCAGCAATCTCAAACCAGGGCTCTCCAGGCAGGCTGTGGCTAGTTTTGCCTGTTCTGTTCCAGTTCATGACCTCTACTTCTATTTCTGGCATGAGCAAAGGGTTGATAATAAAGATTTTCTGTCTTGAAGTAATTAATTCACCATTCATCCATTCATCCAGAAGACATTTATCAAGTGCCAAATATCAGCCCATTGATATCAGAGATGTGCATTCCATTAATTCTGAGGTCTATTTTTTCCTCCACTGTTTTAAAAGGCAAATTTGTAATAAATGGTTTTACAGCTAATGCTGAATACTGATTGACAAATGCCTTTGAGGAAATGATGTCATGGTTTCCAAAAAGTTAAAAACAAGAAGCAGTATAATAATAGTTATGTATTGAGCAAGTAAACTGAACAATTATGTGTTGATTATTTATATACAAATTTCCCTGGTGAATAATTTAAGCATATTAATATTTCTGGACAAGATGCCTTGATGGGATAATTACAGATAAAGAAACTGAGGGCCAGAGGACAATGCATACAATATGTGATGGTATTAGGATTGAAAAAGAGGTAAAGAGGTGGTCTAGAGATTTTTTTTTTTTTTGAGATGAAGTCTCACTCTGTCACTAAGACTGAAGTTCAGTGGCATGATCTTGGCTCACTGCAACCTCCACTTCCTGAGTGCAAGTGTTTCTCCTGTCTCAGCCTCCTGAGTGGCTGTGATTACAGGCATGCACCACCACACTGGCTAAGTTTTGTATTTTTAGTAGAGATGAGGTTTTGCCATGTTGGCCAGGCTGGTCTCAAAATCCTGACCTCAACTGATCTGCCTGCCACAGGCTCCCAAAATGCTGAAATTATAGGCATGAACCACCATGCCCCACCCTAAATACATATTCCATAATGTTAATAGTCACCATTAGGAGAGGACTTGCATCCCTAGAAATTTTGGAAATACTCATTTGTATATACAAGCATCTTATTTCCTCTCTCCAACTGCTTATAAATTGCCAATTAATAGAGTTTACAGTGTGGCTGCTAAATTGGTTAATAGACCAGAGCTTTTCTGCTAGCTAACCTCTTCTAACTTTACTCTTCAGTAGGAATCCCTCAATAGTAATTAATTGGAGGTCAAATTTTTCTAGATTGAAAAAGAAGGATTTAATAAAGCATTATCATTTTAAACTCAGTAGAAAAATGGGGCATAATCAAAGGTCAGATTAACACACAAGAGGGTATTATGCAAGGCAAGTATACAAAAAGTAGGAATCCTGGAGACTGCATTCTGCTTACCACAGTACACGCTCTGGCTCTTAACTACACATATCCTTTTCAAATGCAAAATACACTCTCCCTTTCTCAAGGTTTATAAGGGTCTCATCCCATTATGACATCAGCTGAAAGTCCAAAGTTTTTCCATTAAAATCTAAATCTCATAAACTAAAAACCTCAAGTTCAAAATTTCATCACCTAAATGAGGTGTAGATGAATTTCTTTTGGATATAATTCACTAAATGCAGCAATTTGAAGAAAGATTCTTTTGTGCGTATAAACCTGCAAAATTAAAGAAGTTATTTTGTAGACATTCCAGTTGTTTTCTAACATATACTATGAGGCTTTCTGACATGAATGTGTAACTAATTTCAGTGTATTATAGAGCTTTATTAGAATAACAAACCTGCACATGTACACTTGAACTTAATAGTAAAAAAAAAAAAAAGACTAAAATGAGAATGAGAGCCAATCAAAGGTAAAATTTGAATTAGTATTTGAATTTATTTGAATAAATTAGCATTTGAATATGTAGACTGAGTAAGAAAGATCTGTCTTCACCATTGTGGACAGGCATGTTTCAATCTATTGAAGGCTTGAATAGAACAAAAAGTGAAGATTCTCCTGCCCTTAGACGTCAGAACTTCTAGTTCTCATGTCTTCAGATTCAAGGACTTACACCACAGGCACCCAGTCTTATTCTCAGGAATGGAATGAGAATGAGACTAGACTGAATTAATTATTCCACTAGCTTTCCTGGTTTTTCAGTTTGTAGGCAGCATATTGTGGAACTTCTTGGCCTCCATAATTTACATAAGCTAACTCCTACAATAAATCTCCCCTTACATATATTTGTATATATCCTGTTGGTTCAGTTTCTCTGGAGACTCTTAATACATACCTTATTTATAAGTGAAATTCCTTGCCTAATTATTCAATATGTTAATATGTTACTCCAATTGCTGTATCTTATGTCATAAAATATTTATACTCTCATACATATATTATTGGTGTGATTATAAATTATTTAATATTTTCAGGACTACACTTTAGTAATATGAAGCAAGAATCTTGATAGGTATCATATGCATTAATTGAGCTCCACATGTTGTTTTAAAAATTTATCCTAAGAAAACACCTTGAGATAGCAAAGTTTTCCTAAAAATAAAATACAGCTGTTTTGTTTTCGTCATAATTCAAAAAAAATACCCAATGTTTGGGAATTTGTAAAATTAAACCATCTATCAGTGTGGTGACATGAGACCACTTTAAAAATGCTTTATAGAATTATACATAATTGCTAAAAAAAAATAGTGTTCAACTGAAAAAAAGGAAAAACTTTATACATATTATAGCCTCACTTAAAATCATATATTCATAAAATAGGGTATAACAAAAATTAATCAAAAATAAACTTTATGTAGCAGTCCAAAAATCTATAAATAAAATATAATGTCTTGAAAATTTACAAAAATTTTATAACTAACATTGAATAGTGGAATTTATGTTCATTCTGAATTTTTCTCCTCATATTTTCTAAATATTTCTTTAAACTTCATGTAATTAACAGCAGATCAGCAATTTTATAATATTTTTATGATTACAAAAAGCAATATGTTAGGAAGAAAGAAAAACTTTTGTCATTTGTAGTGTCTGTATTCTGATTATTTAGAAAACTATATAACCTATTAGATTTCAATGCATCTACAATGTTTAAAATAATTAAATCCATTATCACTATCACTAATGATCACGAATTAATATTTAATATTTATCACAGTCCCATATATAAGAAATACTTTTCTCTCATCAAGATATTAAATTAAAAAATTTAAATATCTTAATTTTTCAAATTATTTAATGAGATAAATTACCCATCAATTAAATTGAGATAAAAATCTTCAGATTTATTCCTGAGAGAAGAATAGAAAGTCTTTTGTGTCAAGCAGATAACAGATCAAATTTTAGAATTATCTATTACTTGCTATGTGGCCTTAGCAAAACTACTCAGACTCTCCTTTGTAAAATGACAATAATATAACTTAAATCAGAGTTTTGATTTGACCCCGCTTAAAATATAGAAATCTGTGTTACCTTATTATAGTTGACATGTATATGTCAATTCATGCCTTCTTATATGAAAACTCCTCTTTTCAGAAGGAAAAAGGGAGCATGAGCATTATTAGGTTCATAATTGTATTCATCAAAAAATGTTGATTTTCCTAAAGACAAAAAAAAAATGGACAAAATAAAACAATGAAAAAATAAAAAGAGATTTTGTTTTTGCTACCGTAGAAATAATTTTAAAATTTCCTTTTAAGCTGCCTAGTCAAAACTATTGAAGTAGCTCCTTGGTAACTGACTGATTGCCAAACAATGTAACTTTCCAAAATGGTATTATAAATAATATAAGGGAAGAAGATTTTTTTTGAAAAATTGCATCAAGACTGGCATCAGAATGAATTTTTATTTCTATTTCACCAATAAATTTGGTGAGATAAATACATCTGTAAATATTTAAACAGTACTTCATGTGATGACAATGTTACATCATAAACTGTAGTGTGTGATATAAAAGGATATCTTCACTTATCAATTAATATCATTTAATTTTAATGGATATTTTGGGGTAATAACTTTTTCATATGAACATATGATACTACAATTCTGAAAAAAATGTTTACATTCAATATTCAAACAGGAATTGGAAAGATTTTCTACATTTTAGCATTCAATTTATACCCAAAGATAAACTAGAAATTCAGAAAAATGTAGTAATTATGAGTTTAGAGGATTTGAAACTCATTTCTGCCCCTAATTAGCTGTTTGTCCTTGGACATATAATTTAACCTCACTGAAAAGTATTTCTGACAATCTGGAAACGTAACATTAGAATGAAATAGTCATCATATATAAAATAAAGATAAAATAATTTATTTTTGTTTTTTATTTTTTCTTTATTATACTTTAAGTTCTGGGGTACGTGTGTGCAGAACGTGCAGCTTTGTTACATAGGTATGCATGTGCCATTGTGGTTTGCTGCATCTATCACCCCATGATTGACATTATTTATCCTAATGCTATCCCTCCCCTAGCTGTCTACCCCCTGCTATCCCTCCTCTAGTCCCTGACCTCCTGACAGGCCCCCATTTGTGATGTTCTCTGCTCTGTGTCCATGTGTTCTCATTGTTCAATACCCGTTTTATGAGTGAGAATATGCAGTGCTTCTTTTTCTGTTCCTTTGTCAGTTTGCTGAGAATGATGGTTTCCAGCTTTATCCATGTCCCTGCAAAGGACATGAATTCATTCTTTTTTATGACTGCATAGTATTCCATGGTATATATGTGCCATATTTTCTTTATCCTGTCTATTATTGGTGGGCATTTGGGTTGATTTCAAGTCTTTCAGTGCCACAAGAAACATACTGATGCATGTGTCTTTATAAGAGAATGACTTATAATCCTTTGGGTGTATACCCAGTAATGGGATTGCTGGGTCAAATGGTATTTCTATTTCTAGAACCTTGAGGAATTGCTACACTGTCTTCTACAATGGTTGAACTAATTTACACTCCCACCAACAGTGTAAAAGTGTTCATATTTCTCCACATCCTCTCTAGCATCTGTCTCCAGATTTTTTAATGATCACCATTCTAACTGGTTTGAGATGCTTTCTCAATGTGGTTTTGATTTGCATTACTCTAATAATCAGTGATGATGAGCTTTTATTCATAAGTTTCTTGGCTGCATAAATGTCTCCTCTTGAGAAGTGTCTGTTCATATCCTTTGCCCACTTTTTGATGGAGTGTTTTTGTTTTTGTTTTTTTCCTGGAAAATCTGTTTAATTTTTTTTGTAGATTCTGGATATTAGCCCTCTGTCAGATAGGTAGATTGCAAAAATTTTTTTCCCATTCTGTTAGTTGCCAGTTCACTCTAATGATAGTTTCTTTTGCTGTGCAGAAGCTCTTAAGTTTACTTAGGTCCCATTTGTCTATTTTGGTTTTTGTTGCCAATGCTTTGGGTGTTTTATTCATGAAGTCCTTGCCCATGCCCATGTCCTGAATGATATTGCCTAGGTTTTCTTCTAAGTTTTTTTATGGTGTTAGGTATTACATTTAAATTTTTAATCCATCTGAAGTTAATTTTTGTATAAGGTGTAAGGAAGGGGTCCACTTTCAGCTTTCTGCATATGGCTAGCCAGTTTTCCCAACACCATTTATTAAATAGGAAATTCTTTCCCCATTGCTTGTTTTTGTCAGGTTTGTAAAAGATCAGATGATTCTTATTTTATTCCCATGAGATCAAATAATGTATTAAGGTTAAAGTACTTAGTGGCATATAGTAGTTCTCACTAAATTTTTTGCGATTATAGAATATAGCATGCATTTGTCTCTATTTGAATGGAATATTTTATTATTTTTATTTTTCACTGTTTATTGATGTTATGTGGAGAGAAAACTTTGTCTTTTGTATATTTATTTAGCATTGACACACTTAATCAAATTCCCTTATTCTAATAATTTTAATTTTTTACTGGCCTTTTAATTTACAGGTGTAGAATCATGTTTTAAATGTTTATTTTTCAGTGTTTCTGGTTTAGCCCATTTACCAGAAACTCCAGAAAAATGGCTACACAGTGAATCTCTATTGGTTTCTAATTTAAGAATAATGTCTCATGTTTAAATTGTTTTCTTTGATTCCTTCAATTCATAGTTTAATTTTAAAATGGCTGCAAAATATTTGGAAAGCCTTTTAAGTAATTGCTAGGATCTTATTGGATTTGTTTTTAGTTTTTTGATGCAATAAATTATGAATATACTGTTTCCAATATTCAATCATCTTTTATATTGTATTATTTCATCTGTGGAAGAAACTTTCAAATAATATATTTTAGTTTTGGTTCATTGATGAATTCCATTTTTGTATGGAACTTATGCTGGAATTCATAAAATTAAATCTGAAGCTCTCAAATTGCCTGTTCCCCTACTGCAGACTAATGTTAATTGTAAGCTTTTATTAAGGGAGAGTTCTTGATTTTTTTTTCAACATTCCCAGCAATTCAATATGTGATATAGAGAAATGCTCACTAAATGTTTGTTAAAACAATGTATTTGCATTCAAATTATTTGTCAGTTACTCTTTTACTAAAACTTAATATATTTCAGATCTGTTTACTTTTTTTCAGTTAGCCCTTTATTTACCTTTATAACCCATTTTATGGTATTTCTAATCAATTCCTACAAGGATCAGTTTGGTTATTTATGTTTTACAAGAAAATATTTCTTCTTGGTCTTCCTAATATTGCATGCACCTTAAATAGTTATCAATCTAACAGTTTCATTTAAAACCAGATAGTTTCATTAATATATAATTCAGAAATTTATACATTTTGGTTATTTATAATTTTTATACTTTCACAGTACTTCCAAATATCTCCGTAAAAAGTCATTTTAAGTTTTTGAATACAATTCTGGCAAATTAGTCTACCATTATTATAGTATAATAAAATATCAGAAATGTTTTCTTTGATAAACATGACCCAAAATCTAAATGGAAGAACCATTTTATCTCTTGACAAAGGTGTGAACGTACATTTTTGTGTTCCTTCTTTCTCTGTCTTAAAGACAAAATTCATGTCAGAAAAAAGGAGAAAAGAAATGACCAGTCTGCATACATTAAGCTGCTTGTATTATTTGTGACAATATAAAGGCATAATAGGGATGCAGTTATCTGTAGATGTAGGAACTGATTGGTTGTGGCCCTTCAAAATTCATATGTTTAAATCATAATCTCCACTGTGATGGCGTTAGAATGTGGAGATTTGGGGAGGTAATTTAGCTCCTGAAGGTGAAGCCCTCGTAAATACAATCAGTGACCTTGCAAAACAGACCACAGAGAGCTCTATAGCCCTCTTTCTCCCATTTGAAGCTACAAGGAGAAGACAGCAGGTTATAACCCAGAAGAGTCCCCTCACCAGAACCTAAACATATTGGTACCGTGATCTCAGACTTCAGCCTTCAGAACTATGAGAAACTAATGTGTTGTTTATAAGCCACTTGATCTATGGTAGTTGTAACAATCCAAACTAAGACAGTAGAATATTATTGTTCAGAATAAGTTATACATTTAAGCACATTTTCCTTTATTCACCATATCCTAAGCTATTTATATCATTAAATTGTAGGAATATGGGTTTTCATTTCTTTGGTCTCATAAAACATCAGCACAGAAAATCAGTAATAAAATAGAGTTGGAATGTATCTGAACTAGAACATCTGCCTTAATGAAAACCTGTTTGAAAATGATGATCTATTGAAATAGAAACTCTACCTTAATGAAAATCATTGAAAGATGTTGACAGACGAAATATTTCACTAATATCAGTGTAGCTTTCACATCACTTTGGAAAGGAAAGCTGTTTCCACATATCATTTGATATTATTAGAAATTATTGATCCATTGATATTAGGATGAAAAAAGTGTGCTATTTAGTTAAATGTGTAATTTGTATGAGGTTTTGTAACAAAGCCCAAAGATGCATTTGTTCTTACAGCTTTATAAAAGGTGCATTTTCATTTTGATGCCAATGTTTTGCAGTAGGAATCATTCCCTTCTGAGAAATTCTAAGCAAGTATCATTGTGTTAGTGATTGATGCCCTTTGATAAAATTGCAGTGTAAGCCTATCTCTTCAGATAGTTTATTTTATTTTAGTCTATTTAGTTTAGTTTCATCAATGTCACACTGTATATTCACATCGTTTTAAAGTCAAGGAGATAAGGCAATGGCAATAAAACAACAGAAAACACCCTTCTCTACTCTCCAGTTTTATTCCAAGAGACAATTATTTTTTAGTGCTTATTTTTATTTTATATGGTATTTGTCTTTGTATTTCTGTAATAGTTCTGCACCTATTTTTTAGTTTATTCTGGATAAATATTGACTTCTGAGTTTTAATCCTAATAACCAATAATAATCTATGTTATTTTTGTAACATAATTCTACTGTATCTTATGTTCATATTATATTTATATAATTGGCTTTATAAAATAGTGGAGCTGATTTGTAGTATAAAATATGTTTGAAATTTTTTTCCCATTTTAGTAAATAGTCTTGTTAAAATTATTATAATTGATATGTAATATTTTGGCATATGGCTATTTCATGATTTTTAAAACAATAGCTTAGTGTTGGATATACACATTTCACTCTAAAATGATTTTTATATTTAACTAGAGTAATACCTCTTTTGTGGACACTGGTCTGGAAAATTTAATTATTGAGACCATAGCTGAGAAACTGAGTCTACTTAGCAAAGGCTCATAAACACACATCTACATGCACACGTAAATACACACACACACAAACACACCATAATATCTGTGTTAGAACACCCATCTTCTTTTTAGAAGGTGGAGTGCAATAACACTCCACTAAGAGCTTAATTACTTTTATAAATTAGAAGAGCGCTAGGAACACGTGTTTAGAAAATGCCACCTGGCCTAGAGTAAGACAGAAATAGACAAGAACCAAAATTAACAACCAACAGCCTAATAAAAAGAAAAGGAATTTAGCAAATCAGACATCATAATTCAAAAATAGAGTAGCCATAGACTCTTTAACATTTGAGCAAGCATTTCTATTGTCACAAATAGCCCATCAACGTGTCTCTCCGTTGTAACATGCAGCATAGAACCTTTTTTTCCCTAATGAGGACCATTTTGTTCCTAATGTGAACCAATAAGCCAAAAAGGTAGAATTTATTTTGATAGCAACTATTAAAGAATAAAAGGAATTATTTAATATATTTTAGATAGAGTTCCATATTTAAAAATACGGATTTTTGCAATATTTTTGATAGTTGGAAGGTAGCATGAGTTATCTGGATATTTGATAGATAATGAAGAAAAAGGAAAAAGCAGAGGCTGAATAAGCCCAATCTGCATTTGAATCAAAGATCAATTGGCTGCCTGACATTGTGCAGATAATGTATGTCTCCACATTTAAATCTTTTCAACATTAGAATTAGTGTATTATATTGAGAAATGCGGTTATTGTACAAAAAGTCCTGGCATATAGTAAACATGCAGAAGACAAAGTCTATCATAATTGTTCATTGATATCAGATTCTTCACATTCTTATTACCATGGGTTGCAAAGTTACTACAGGAAAAAAAAATTGTTCAAATTTTCTTTTCTTTTCTTTTCTTTTTTTTCACTAAAACAAGCTGAATTTTATTGGCCTCACTCTATAACCACTCTGCTTTGCCTCTGGGTGCTGAGTAGGACTACAAATTCACAGGCAAGGGACCAACCCCATATGTGGGGAAATCCCTGTATTCCTCACTCAAAATTGCAACATTAGTGAGTTTTGGAAATCATACTGTATGGCCATAAACTTCAAAGGTGCCTATTGAAGTTGGGGGCGGGGGGCTTGCTTATCTTCTGTATTAAAATATTCTTATTTACCTCAATGAAATTTATAAGAGTTTCAGAATACATTATAAATGTTTTTAAAAAGCAACCTAAACATTAAAATCCTTTAAAAACTACTTATACATGGAGCTAAACATTTTTTTCTCCAAAACTAGAGTCAATAGGTGTATTTTATTATGCTTTGAACAATTCTGAAAGTTCACAAAGGTCCCATTTGAACTTTACTCATTTTTTTCTCACCTCAGGAAAGGTTCTGTTTGGTACTGTAGTGTAACAAAAAAGTCACACTCAAATTTAGTGTTTTAGGGTGGATGGCTTACTTCCACAAATGCTCACATGGGTACTTTACCCAAACAATGTGTGCAAATACAGCTGGCATGTCCACAAGGAAACGGGATCAGGAAGCTTGTGGTTTAATTATTTTAAGGCTATAACTTGAACTGTCCTCTAATTTGTTCTAAAGACACATCAGTTTAATTGGGTTTCAATGAACTGTGCACCAAAGGCATAGTGTTAAAGGCAAAAATGTGCTGTTCTTTTCCTCCCTCTGTAAAAGTAAAGATATTGATCAGGCTTGTGATTAAGTGCTATGTGCATGCTGTTTTCCATAAGCATAAGCCCTCTTTATGTTTCCTCATAATTGCAAAGAAGACATGTGCCAAGCCAGTATTTTTAGCTAAGTACTGACATGCTGATAGGCATACACTGTAAGCCTGGTCAGACTGTCTCTACAAGTGAACTGATAAATGTGCGGACCGTGTGTGTGTGAGAGAGAGAGCTACTTTAATCTACTGATTATGGATGGCCTAATATCTATTTTGTCTACACTGAGTGAGTAATTTGGGTAGCTTTATGAATGTATGTACTGGATACAAAATTTGATAAGAACTGAATCATTTATTCTTATGTTGATTCAACTACAATATAAGCAAGCGTATACACACATCTGTCTTCCTGAAGTTCGACTTTATTTTGTTTTTATCACTGTGATCAGTGTTTCTAAATATAACATGGTGCTATAAGAGAATAATATTAAAGAACATGATATAGTCACAGAGAAGAGGAAAGTTTTTCCTGAGAAAGTAACACTTGAGTTGAAGAAAAATAGCAGTTAACCAAATGGAAGGACACATATACCTACATTTTAGTAACTCTGTTTTACTACTTCCTTGGAGAAACACCCTTTTGGGGATGGCCATCCATGAAAAAAAGGGAGATTTTCCTTCTGTATGAGAAAGATCTTTGCTAAGTTTTTCCTTTTTTGTCTTTTTCATATCTTGTCTTCCCTCATTCAAACATTGGGATAGGTAATTTACCTAAAAGAATGTGGAAGTAAATGTGAAACTCTTAGGAAATGATTGTAATTTCAATCTCCAGGTAATAATATTAAACTTTGAAATGGTTTCCTCAGAAGATTTAGCTTCACATTGTGCTGCTACACTCTTAACCAGGCATGAATATAGAACAACACACACAAAGGGTCAAGTCTTTGTAAGGCATAAATTTTCTCTGATGGGAGATTATAATTAACTGAAACTTCAGAAAAAAAAAACTTTCTTTACAACTTTCATAACTGGCTTTTGCATTAAATTTTTGAATCTGGCAAGTTAAGAATATAACTTCAATAAACTTTATGAGTTTCTGTAGCTATTTACATTTGCTTCTAAATGTTAGGTTCATGCAGTCTAAAGATAGTGCAGGTTTATAATTAGATCCAGTAAATCTAAAAAGGCATACTTTTTTTGGTTGTTGTTAAATAACACTCATGAATTTAGACTTGTTTTTTGGGAGAACATTAAGAATAATTTGTACCAATAAAGCCTTTACACTTAAAAATTATATCTATTTTTATGTAATCAATCATCAGAGATTTGCTTTGCCTTAACACTTTTGAAATTACACTTTTCAAAGCTCTTTATGAACGTGTATGTGTAACAGTAATTATTTTCAAATAAATATACAAGTTTGAAAAGTCCTTATAAGATTACCTGGCTCAGTTTTTAAACCCTAGAACTCCATCTAAAGTTTATAATGTGATCCATTTTAATTCCTCCATTCATTCTCCTTTGTTAAATCAGTAGTTCCTAGTGTAACACATTCCATTTTAGTCCCTGTAACCCTCATTTCTCTAATTCTTACTAGCTCATCAATACTAATGAGCTTATAGAAAGTCAGATTTAACTGGAACTTATAGATCATTCAAATGGCCTTCTAAGTATGTCTGGAACTTTGCTGATGACATGAGTGAGATCACTTATGTTCATCAATAAGTTCCTCACTATTGAGTATAGGCATTTTTCAACGCGACAGAGATCTGGAGCCACAGACACATCAAGTAAGGATAAGATGCATCCTTCCTTTTTGGCACGTGGTGTCAAATATTAGCCAAACTGTGCTGTTTATGTTCCCACAATTTATAGTTTTTAGTGAAATAGCTCTTTTAAATCTAGCTCAGTTTCTCTATTGTCTGTAGGAATTACTTGTCAAAAAGGCTAGCACACAGAACATATCTGAGTAAAAGATACAGTCTTATGTTCAGAATCCCTTGTCACTCTGATAAATTCTTTTTCTATGTAGTTTGTCTCATTGATTTCTGATTTCCTTAAAAAAGAAATATTTGATCTTGTAAGTAAATGTGATATTTGATCCTGCAGGTAAACCTGAGATTACCTCAACAGTGTACCAAACATGTTTGAATTCCAGTTTTGAACCTTTGACTTTCACTAAATGTTTACTATATCTTGGGCACCATATCAAACCCTGACAATTCAGAAATATGTGATGTAGCTACTATCCTTAATTAGCTTTTAATCCAGCTGTAGATATAGTCATGCATGTAATTTCAACACTGTGTGAAAATCACTATAAAGATAATATGTGCTGTGTAGGCACATAGTATAACTATTATATATACATAATAATAAAAAAGATAAATAAAGCCAAACACCACAGTTTTAGTGGTAAGGACAGATTTTAATCAGTAATAATATTGTAATTGGGAAAAGAGTGCAGTATGAACTGAACCTTGCGAAAAGGTAATTAGGAGTTTTAAAGGGACATTGATGTAACAGGGAGGGCGGGTGGGTGAGGTCTCAGGAGTCAGAAAAGTGAAATCAACCTGTTTGCTAACTGGCCCTTACTGAAGTTAGGTATCTCCCCTTTCACAGAGGCTGGAAGACAGAGACTGTTTTCAAATGTTGGCTGGAACAAGTGGCAAATTATTTTTGCAGCCCTAAGTTTCCTTTGGCAGGCATATATTAACGGAGGCCAGGATCATCCTAAGGATGTGGCCTTGAGCTGTTAGAGATGATGCTAGTGTTTTATTCAAGTCTTTAGAGGCCAAGGCCTTGTCGAAAAGAAGGACTCAGAGGAGCCTGACTAGAGTTTGGTCAAGGAGAGAATCTTTGTCAATAGAACTAATAACTAACTTTCCTGTAATTATCTAATTTGCAGGTTTAATGACTTTTTTTTTTTTAGCACTGTTTTCCTAACGTGATTTTCTCCACTGAGATCCCAGAAAGACTTAAATAATATTGAGGAATCAATTTATTTCAATTTCTTTAAAAGGAGATATAATTGAACTAAATTATGCAACAATAGTAAATAAGGACATGTATGCATAAATGTACAGTATGTACTGAATAGTGCCCTGTCCTCCCAAACTGTGCCTACTTAGAACTTCAAAATATGACTTCAGTTGGAAATAGTACCTTTGCAGATACATTAAACTGAGATAAAGTCATACTCAATCAGGGTGGGCCTTACATCCAAAATGATGATAACTTTATCAGAAGAGAAGAAGAGACACAGATGTACAAGGAAGAATGCTACCTGGTTATAACAGCAGAAATTGAGTGATGCATTTATAAGTCAAGGAGGTACCCAAGAGCAAACACCAGCAGCTAAGAGGGGAAAGGACTTGTCCCTTTTTAAGACATCTTAAAAGATGCCTTCCCAGACCCCTTCAAGGAAATATGACTCTGCAGACATCTAGATTTCAATCTTCCAGCCTCCAGAAACATGACATTATAAATGTCTGTTGCTTTAAGCCCCCAATTAATTGCACTTTGTCATGGCAGTCCTAGGAAGCTAACACATAGTGTTATGTGTATGAGACGAAGAATGCCAGGATGAGAAGGATAGGAACTTCTGTACAAATGATGTCTTCTGTTTGGAGAGGGTCAGCAGGAAATGGCTGGGGCTGGGGTAAAAGAGGAGAATTCACATTGCATATTTTCAACACTTTTCTGTGGTGGGATTATATTGGTAGTTTATCCTTTCAGCTTTGTGTTTCCAGCAGTTTGCAAATGCAGCATTTACAGAAAAAAAAAATAAACTGATGATGAACATTGACAGAGTTTAAAGCTTCCTCAGAGGAAGGCTGAGGAAATTTACATATGTTTTAGCTAAGTAAATATCATCATGTTAGGTTATTGTGCCTTGGCTTACCTTGCTATACCTGAGAAGAACAGAATATGATGTATCATGATTATATGAAACTGATGGGAAGCTTTAACTTCTTTATTTTCTGTGTTGATATCTTGTTAATGTGGGTTCTATATTAAAGTGAGTTCTCATGTATAGGCACGAACCTGACAATACATATAATAAGAGGAAAAAATGGCTGCTTTTACTCTCATTTCTCTAATTTTCATTTGGTATCTCATCTACTGTGAAAAAGAAAGAAGACAGTAAATAAAGGTTTCTTTAGTAAATCTTAATCGGAGTAAATTTCCAATTAAGATATTTTCCTTGAGAATTCCACTTTGATGGGTACTACATCAATTAAATATGAAATTAAGTACATATACCAACAAAACTATTTCTAGAATAATTAGAAATTTATATGTTCCAACGAAAACCTGTATGTTTGAACAAATACAGTACTTTTCTGGAAATCAGGAATGCTATGTTAGGAGTTGTTTGTTAGTCAAGTTTCTTAGGCTCAATATTTCCATTTGTAATTCAATAGCTTTTTTCAATTATTTTTGAAGATATGTGAATAAACATCTGAAGTATTTACATTCCAGAGGAAAAAAATATAAGCAATAATATGCTCCATTAAGGCAGGAATTATCCATTTTGTTTTCAGCTTTATCCCTACCACCTTGAAAAATATTTTGCATGGAATATAACTGAAATTTATGTTGATAAATTAATGGATGGATCAATAATGCATGATTTAACTTCCTCTAGAAATTATTATCATTTTTTCCAAGGGTGCTAAGGAAATTGTGTAAATTACAGTGACCCAGATATTCAAACATAAATGAAATTCTGCATAATACCATTAAGGTAAGATCACGTTTTAAGAAAATGGAATTTTAAACTGATTTACTTTTAGATTGTGTTTTACAAGTGTTTCTTATTTAACCCATTAATTTATCTTCATAGATAAAATAGAGACCAATTATTATAGTTTGCAAATCTGCAATTGTCCCCATTAATTATTAAAAGTGTGCTATCCTACAGAGGCATAAATACACTGACATAATCTTTCAGTGTTCAAACTTACTTGTACAGTGAGTTACAGTTTTTCAGCCTTTTAACTTATAACTTTTCAGGCTTTTAACATACCTATTTCATTGAAAATTACTTGCTCTTTATTCTATTTTATTGCTCTTAGGGTTTGATTGTATATTACTACAAACCATTAAGAATGCTGACATATTCATGAGATCTATGGTGGTTTAAATAGAACTTTTTAGATTCATAGATTCAGATAAGTGGTTGTGGAGAAAACTCATTTTTAACCATTTTCCCTCACATGTTCATTTACGTAAAGTCTCATTGATCACTAGCTTTTAAAAAGAAAACAAATGTGACATTTTCACATAATTCTAAATTTTATCAGCAGTTGTGTACTTTTTTGGTATAAGGTTAAGTTTAAGGTAAAATTAGAAAATAGATGTTATCTTTAATGTAATTATAATGTATAATATAAAAATTGCAAAGCTTAGAATGATTTCTGTCATTGTAATAATGACAAGTTCAAGGATAATTAGATAACTTACATTCTAATAGTTTCTAGTTAGAGCTGCAGAGAGCTGTTCATGAGAGATTAAATATCAAATACAAATAAGATTCTAATCCTGAGTTTTGAAGAAACATAATCATTCAAGAAATTCCTGCTATGCTTATAGCAAATGGACACCTCAAATCAAAGACTATTGGGTTGTTTTTTGATTATTTCCCTTTTGATTGGTGTAAACGATTTGGCTTATTCACAACATCTAGTAAGAAAGTATTGAAACAGTCAAGAATAAGGCTGGGAATTAGGAATGCTTCTTGTTGCTATTGTCAGTTAACATTTATTGAGGTCTAAGTGCTATAGAGAACACATCATTAGGCACGGTTTCTGACCAGGATATTAACAAAAAAATGTCTAGGCACTAAAACAATTTATTCTCCTCATCTTTGGTAACTTTAAGGCATTAAATTAGATTCCTTATGAGAAATAAATCTTGTTGAAAGGTTTTAAAGAGACCTGAGAGCTTGAGAATCAGACTTCATAGAATGATCTTAGTCTTCCCTATCTAGAGTCCTTAAAACTAGATTATTGCATTCTCTAGATTAATGTTGATTCTATTTTAATTGCAAGGTATATATGTATATGTGTGTATACAATGTGTGCATACATATATCTTGTAATTTATATGTGTGTATATATATATCCTGTAAATAAATATATAGTATAAAGTATATAGAGTATAAATATATATTATATATGGTACACATATATATATATTTAATTAGTCTTCTTAGAAAGTTTAAGCAATTCCTTGGATATTTGTCTGCCAATATATCTGCCTTTGCATTCAAATATTGATAAATAACTAATATTTTTAGCTATGGACTGTGGACCCCCTTATATTTCTCCAGTGTAGCCAAATGCAATAGAAGCTAGTGTTAACAATGGAGTTGGCAATGGTTAAAAAAGAAAGGGCATTTTCTTGACATAGGAAGAGTAGCTGTTTGGACATGGGGGAAGACAATAACTCAAAAAGGTATTTTTAAAATAAGAATAATATATTTGTATATTTTATATTCCATACTTATGTGCTATGATCTGAATGCTGTGTCCTTAAATTGATATGTGGAAGTCCTAACCCCCAAGGTGATGGCATTATAAGTTTGTGACATTTGAAAAGTGGTTACGTCATAAGAGTAGATTCATGAATGAGTTTAGTGCCCTTATAAGAGTCCTGAGGGAGCTTGTTTGTTTTTCCATCATGTCAGGATACAGCTAGAGGGTGACATCTATGAAGAAGTGGACCTTGAGCAGTTACCACTGATGTTTTGATTTTGGATTTCCCACTCTCCAGAACTGTGAAAAATACATTTCTATGGTTTATTAGTTACCAGTCTTATGTTATTGTAGCAACTTCAATGGACTACAACGCTATCTAATTTTGAAACTACAAAACTATAAAGTCAAAATTAATTCACAGGGGATCCTAATGGCAGGTTTGTTTTTAACCTACTATGACTGTCAAGGTGTGTGTGTGTGTGCATATGCATATATATTTTTTCTGAATATATATAATTCTATACTAAATGCATTACAGTATAAATATTTAAGTAATATAGTATATATTATATGACTATGGGAGAAGATTATATTATAAATATATATCTAACTTCTTATTTTTACCAAGCTTGAATTTTACCTAATATATTTGACATTCTTTATCAAAGATGATAATGTATTAATGCTAGATAACAGTTTTAATTACTTTTTACTTTAGAATTAATAGCATAAATCTCTGTAGCAATAGAGTAACACAAATAACTTAAACTCAGTTAAATGAACAAATTTTGGACACTTCAATAATATTTGTTTCCTGTCTGTAATTAGACTGCATTTGGTTCTTCTACTAAATCAAAATTCACCTAAAGAGTCTTGAAAAGAATTGATATTTTTTATTAAGCTCAATTTGGACAAATTAGAGCTACTGCCGGTAATGGGAATGATTGAGTGGGATTTTAGATGCAAATGCTAACAACATGATCTATACTTCATTTAACAATGAAAGTTGGAGTAGAAATGTAATTAGAAAATCCATATCAGGAAGACCCATCTGTTATTAGAGAAAGTGAAAAAAAAATGAGTGAAACAGTTAAATAGCCAAGTTAATACATTAAGGGAAATTCTTAAAATAATTAAACATGCCATAAAAATAAATTTCCCTATCAAAAGGGGAAAATATCTTTTTTACAGTGTTTCTTATATATCAATATGGAGTAGAGAGGAAAATATTAGATAAAATGAGAATATGTTGAAGACCAGATTATCAGTATGACATACAACTTCAGTCCATAATTGTATAATCTGTCTTACTTTCTAGAAGTTAAGAGAATTACTGCTCATTGAGAACTTACTGTTTTCCAGATGTGTGCCATACAAATGCCTTTGAGGTTACTATGGTGGTCATCTTTTTAAACGTGCATTTGTAACTGGTACTGTCATATCTAAATAATTATCAGATTTCCTTTGCTTTAGACACAAGACTGGGGGCTTCTTAGGGAAGAAAATGAAGGAACTGAATAAAAAAATAAAAGGCACACTTAGACAAATTTTGAGTTTAAATGTCACAGGTTAACTGGCTGTAAATCTAGTTTCTCTGCCAGTGAGGAAGATTTCATTTAAATATCTAAGTGTTTTTTAGTAGGTTACTAAAACATGAGGGATGCTTTGTGAACAGCATCAATTTCTTATTACAGCATTATAAATATTTTATTATTTTCTTTTATCATTGTTGTAATTATTTAAATTTTGTATTTTTACCATATTGGAAGGTATTGAAATGTACATGAATTTTGTACTAGGTACCAGAATCTTTCTCCACAATATCTGTACTCATAGATGAAGTTCCAGAAATAAGAACATTGTAAAATAAAGTCCACCTGTTTTATAAATGGAGAGCAAAGGGAGAGGACAGGGAAGAATAAAGGGTAAAGGAGATTTGGAGACAAGAGGAACAACCTGATCCTCTAATCTACCTGAGTCAATTTATAGATGCTATATAAATCAAAACAAATAGTGTATGTTTGGGGCTTCCTAATGGGATGAGCAGATTCTGGGTTATTATCAGAAGATGGGTTTGGGGTTCCCCTTTTATGAGTCTATTAGCTTAGTTTATTCTTTATATTGTTAAAAGCAGAGTCAAAAAGGCAGTTGACTTTGTGATGCTTTCAACTTTTAGAAATGCCTTCATGTTAAAATTTTTGTTCTGATACATAATAATGTGTTACCATTGGTAAATTATTTTCTCTACATAAAACATATTATTAATCTGTTAAATAGGGACACAGTACTTAATGCTTTTATGAGAATTATCTGTATATATTAATCTGTAAAATGGGGATACACTACTTAATGCTTTATATGTGCTTATAAAGTGTTTAGTATAGTGCCCAGAAAAAACTAATAACTAATTAATTTTTTTTTAATGAAGTCTCCCTCTGTCACCAGGCTGGAGTGCAGTGGCATGATTTCAGCTCACTGTAACCTCAGCCTCCATGGTTCAAGCCATTCTCTTGCCTCAGCCTCCCGAGTAGCTGGGACTACAGGTGCACACCATCATGCCCAGCTAATTTTTTGTATTTTTAGTAGACACGGGTTTTCACCATGTTGGCCAGGATGGTCTCAATTTCCTGACCTCATGATCCACCCACCTAGGCCTCCCAAAGTGCTGGGATTATAGGCGTGAGCCACCACGCCTGGCCTAATTAAATATTATTTATTGCGATTAAGCCACATAACCAATTGTTTCATTCCATATGATTAAGATCTATAATCAGAGTTAATTTGTGTAACAAAACCTTTTTACAGGCCTCTTAATTTTAGATATGCCAAGATCTATGCTAGCTTCATGAACAATTTAAATACAATTTGCTTCTGTGTCCAAATAACAGATTTGATTTTTCTTTTTCAAAGTAATACATTTAAATGAATGTTTGTATTAGCATTAATAGGCTTAACTTGATATATTAGAGGAAAAAGGACTGACAACAAAAAACATTTTCTTGCAATATTAATAGCAAATGTCTTTAAACATTTGCTAAACACATAACCTGTTAGGATTTTATTTTAACTCAAATAATAAGTTCTGTTACTTGTGTCTTCTTGTTTCTTTCTTAAAATGAAGCCTCAGGGAATTTTTATTACAGTTCAATTTTAGCAGAGCCATAGAAAAATGACACTATAGGGGCTGGGTTATGTAGAGCTGTGGGTCCATACATGCTTAATCACAACATTAATGACTGGGCAAAGTGACTCATCCCCTGTACTCCTAGCAATTTGGGAGGCCAGTGTGGGAGGATTGCTTGAATGCAGAAGTTGGAGGCTACAGTGAGGTCGTTAGCTATGATTATGCCACTGCACTCCAGCCTGGGTGACAGAGTGAGACCCTGTCTCTAAATAATTGATTAATTAGCTAAAAATAAATTTATAAGTTTCTATTAGGCACCTTCCCCACAAAATAAAATTTGGATTAAAATGTCATTTGCTAGCTAGTTCCCACCAAACCATAGTATTGAAAATCCACTCCTGAGAGAGAGATAGAGAAAAACTTTCATGATTCATTTCAACACAGAGATCAATAAAGAGATAGAATCTTTATGTGAAAGCTGATGGTTAGCCAAAAAGCAAAGCAAACATTCTGGCTAGTTATTATGGAAACTGCTTGAAAATTGCAGATGCTCTAAATTTATTGCTTCTGCTGTTTCTATATCATTTTGCAGTTCACAGCTCAAGAGAAAACGCTGTTGCTTAATGACAGAGAGTTGCTTTTGGGTTGCATTTCCTTTTGTGAAGCAGAATTAGCACTTTAGAAAATATAAATTATGTTTGTCACAAACTGGTAACTTCAAAAACATGGGTAAAATATACAACATTAATGTGTAAAGAAAAAATAGTGGGGGGAAAAATAATGGATTTTGTAAATAGATAAATCTTTACAGTGTAAGATGTCTATTTAAATACATAACAATGTATTTTTATGTCTGTAAAGTATGTTAGTTTATCAACTGGCTCCAGAACCTCTTCATCTAGATGTCAGTTACCTCAAGTTATTGAAAGTGAAAACCATCAATATATTTCAAAAACAAACTCAATGTTTTAAAGAACTAATTTCTGAGCACACATTTTAGTGTTCTTTTGACCTGTGTGATACGTGTTTATTCTAACATTTTTAATAGAAATTTCATTAGCAATGTTATGTTACTTTTCCTCAAAAATATTTTTCCTTTTATGTTTTATTCAATTTTGGAATGTCAATTTTCTCTAAGAGAAATGGAAGTCAATTTTTTTATTGCAAAAATTTTTGAAATTAAAATTATCTGCAAGACTACCACTATAATTAATGCTTTGTCTCCATAATTTCAGAGAATATTAATAATCTGTAGAAGAGGTTGGCAAACTCTTACTGTAAAGGTCAGATAATAAATATTCTAGACTTTTTGTGCCATATGGTCTGTCTCAACTACTCAATCCTGCTGCAGTAGAGTAAAAACATTCAGAGATAATAGGAAATGACAGGTATAGTTCTGTTCCAGTGAACTTTTATCTATAAAAACAAGCCATAATTTTGTTTAGTCTATAAAATAAAGCTCTTATTCTAGCTATCAGAACTTACTTTATTAATATTCTTAGTATCTACTTCAAATAACCTTTCTATGTATGAGTAGTCGCAAGTATATAAAACAGATAAATGTCATTTATTTTTGTTGCCTTTGCTTTAAGATCTGCCTGCTTGGATTATCCTCTGATTTATGAGAGTACTTGGGAGACTCACAGCCTACTGTAGAAAAATGACACCCTCACTATCCCATATCTCTTGCAGCTAAAACACTAGTATTTTACATTAGGTGTATCTGTCAATGAAATTGAATATAAAATTAGAAACCTAAGTATTAGAGTTCAAAAAATCGTTAGGCAATGGGAGCATCAATGTGTTAATCAGACTGGTTGTATGGCACATGTTTGCTTGCTTCCATCCATTTTCCAAATCTCCTGCTATAGTTTTCCTTGAAAATATTACATTGGTTAGTTTTAAAAAGGGGTAGTAAAATGCTAACAAACAGAAATTTGTCTCTGGAATCTCAGGGCTTTCAAAATTATAATTTCAATATTATAATTGACTTATTGTGACCTGAGATGAAATGACCATCCAGGACAAATCTTAGCAAGAACTTGTGGCTTAGCCACAGAACAAAATGAGCATAAGAGTAACTCAGCATCTGTGTGGTGGGTGGTTTCTGGTAGCTGTCCTGTACAATCTGAAAAAAAAGAATGAAAACGTTGAGTTTCTAATTCCAAATTTTCATTCCATGGCATATACTTTTTCTTATTATATTAGATGTTCTCTTATAAACAAAGCCAGAGCACTGCCATAGTAAAAAACATAAACAAAGTTTGATTCTGTAAGATTATAAGTTACAATATTAGTCAAATTCACGATCTCATCAAGTATCTTATATGAAATTTATGGTATTAATGTAGAATGGATGAGACCCTGTATTAATCTGTTTTCATGCTGCTGATACAGGCATACCAGAGACTGAACAATTTACAAAGAAAGAGGTTTAATTGGACTTACAGTTCCATGTGGCTAGGGAAGCCTCACAATCATGGTGGAAGGCAAGAAGGGGTAAGTCACATCTTACGTGGATAGCGCCAGGAAGAAAATGAGAGAGAGAACTTGTGCAGGAAAACACCCCTTTTTAAAAACATCAGATCTTATGAGACTTATTCACTATTATGAGAACAGCGTGGGAAAGGCTTGCCTCCATGATTCAATTACCTCCCACCAGGTACCTCCCATAACACATGGGAATTCAAGAAGAGATTTGGATAGGGACAAAGCCAAACCATATCATTCTGCCCCTGGTCCCTCCCAAATTTCATGTTCCTTTCACATTTCAAAACCAATCCTGCCTTCCCAATAGTCCCCCAAAGGCTTAACTCAGTTCAGCATTAATTCAGAAGTCCATTGTCTAAAGTCTAATCCAAGGCAAGCTAAATCCCTTCTGCCTATGAACCTGTGAAAAATCAAAAGCAAGTTATTTACTTCCTTGATGCAATGGGACTACAGGCATTGGGTAAATATAGCCATTCCAAACGGGAGAAATTGGCCAAAACAAAGGGTCTACAGGTTCCATGCAAGTCCAAAACTAAAGCTCCTGTATGATCTCCTTTGACTGCATGTCTCACATGCAGGTTACACTGATGTAAAAGATGAGTTCCCATGGTCTTGAGCAGCTACACTCTGTGGCTTTGCAGAGTACAGCCTCCCTCCTGGCTACCTTTACAGACTGGAATTGAGTGTCAGTGGCTTTTCCAGGTGCACAATGCAAGCTGTCAGAGGATCTACCATTCTGGGGTCTGGAGGATGGTGGCCCTCTTATCACAGCTCCATCAGGCCAGTGCTCCAGTAGGGACTCTGTGTGGGGACTCCAACCCCACATTTCCTTTCTGCACTGCCGTAGCTGAGGTTCTTTATGAGGGCCCCACCCCTGCAGCAAATTTTTTCCTGGGCATCCAGGCATTTCCATACATCTTCTGAAATCTAGGCAGAGGTTCCTAAACCACAGTTCTTAACTTCTATGCACTTGCAGGCTCAACACCACATGGAAGCTGCCAAGATGTAGGGCTTTCACCCCCTGAAGCCACATCCTGAGCTCTACATTGGCTTGTTTCAGCCACAGCTGGAGTACCTGGGATGCAGAACAACAAGTCCCTAGGCTGTACACAGCATGGGGACCCTGGGCCCGGCCCATAGAACCAGTTTTTCTTCCTAGGCCTCCAAGCCTGTGATGGGAGGGGCTGCCATGAAGACCTCTGACATCCTCTGGAGACATTTTCCCCATTATCTTAGGGATTAGTATTCAACTCCTCATTACTTATGCACATTTCTGCAGCTGGCTTAAATTTCTCTTCAGAAAATATTATCTTGTTTTCTATCACATTGTCAG
This sequence comes from Cacajao melanocephalus, assembly GCA_963573385.1. NCBI lineage: Eukaryota > Metazoa > Chordata > Mammalia > Primates > Pitheciidae > Cacajao > Cacajao melanocephalus. The sequence goes on along the minus strand of CAUYLG010060138.1, from coordinate 11,307 downwards.
GCTGCAAATTTTCTAAACTTTTACGCTCTGCTTCCCTTTAAAACTGAATGCTTTTAGCAGTACCCAAGTCACCTCTTGAATTCTTTACTGCTTAAAAATTTATTCCAACAGATACCCTAAATCATTTCTCTCAACTTCAACATTCCACAAATCTCTAGGGCAAGGGCAAAATGCTGCCAGTCTCTCTGCTAATACATAACAAGAGTTACCTTTGCTCTAGTTCCCAACAAGTTCCTCATTTTCATCTGAGACCCCCTGAGCCTGGACTTTATTGTTCATACCACTACCAACATTTTGGGCAAAGCGTTGTCTCTAGGAAGTTTCAAACTTTCCCACAATTTCCTCTCTTCTGAGCCCTTCAAACTGTTCCAACCTCTGCCTGTTAACCAGTTCCAAAGTCAATTCCACAATTTCAGGTATCTTTTCAGAAGCCCCCCACTTGTGGTACCAATTAACTGTATTAGTCTGTTTTCACACTGCTGATAAAGACATACCCAAGACTGAGCAATTTACAAAAGAAGGCAGTTTAATAGGACCTACAGTTCCATGTGTCTGGAGAAGCCTCACAATCGTGGTGGAAGGCAAAGAGGAGCAAGTTACATCTTATGTGGAAGGCAGCTGGCAAATAATGAGAGAGAGCCTGTGCAGGGGAATGCCTCTTTTTAAAACCATCAGATCTTAGGAGATTCTTGTAATGTTCACTGTTACAAGAACAGCACAGGAAAGACTTGCTTCTATGATCTGATTACCTCCCACCGGGGTCCCTCCCTCAACACATGGGAATTCGAGATGAGATTTTGGTGGGGACACAAACAAACCATGTCAGACACAAATAAGAAGAATGTGAATATGTAGAAAAATCAGAAGACTGGTTTATCTGAATTTTTAAGCCTAATAAGCTTTCCTTGACAACTGAGTAAACTGCCACATCTCTCCCTCCTTTCTTAAAATACTGAATGTCCTAGTCTAAAAAATTTTTCTTGTATGAGGAAGCCAATGTACTCACATACACACATATTGTTTTAACCTAACCTCTAACTAGAATCATTTCCTAGCAAGTGCTTAGGGAATTCCTATTGCAATGCTGTATCTTCAAATCCAAACATTGATAAGATTTATCATTTGTTTTTGAATATTGTTTTATTTAAGAAAAATAGTTGTTTGCTCCTCTTTGAGAGGATTACATGTCAACGTCCTAGCTATACCACCTCTCCTTATTGTCAGTTTTAGAACTTTCACTTGTTTTGTCCACTAGAATGTGGGAAAACTTAATGTGTGCCATATATTAATGGAAACATTTTATATTATTGTATAATTGAGCTTCGCGCTTCTGTCCTCTGCCATTGAAACCAGAGTTCCCAGACAGTGACTCCTCTTTCGTCTTTGGCCCTGGAGTTAGACTGTACATGGAGTAGCAATACAGCCAACCCACAGTTCCTGAGGAATGTAGATAATAGTTTTAACTATGGACATGAAATAATCATTTCTATTGTAACCCACAGAATTTTTTTTTGTCACTGCATCAGTATTGGCAAAAATGTGAGAAATAGATTTTGGTAACAGATTCTAAGGCTGTTATTCCAAAGACAAAATAATGTAATATTAATGTTGATTGAAGTTTTTAGTACCTTCTCATTTTTTACTTATCCTGAATTCAGTCTTTCCTAGGACAGGAAATAATATTAATTATTAAACTGGTTAGATAAAAGTAGTTAAGATGCTGGATGTGTCTTTTTTAAGTAAACAGGGCTGTTGAAGTCAATGTATTATGTTTAAACTGCTAACCTATAACATACGTCTAAGAAGGCACAGAAAACACTGCACTTTCTTGGCTCGCAAGAAGTACACTGGGAAGTGTGCAGCAGCATTCATTACATCCAGATATGCAATACATATTCTTTTTAAGGAGTAAGGAACACTAAAGGTGAAATGTGCTTCCTGATTTCAACAAAGGTACTAGGATCATGAGATGTCAGAATCCAGGGAGTGACTCAACTGTAGCAGCAAAATGGATAATGTTATCATAATAGGAAACTTGCCCCAAATTCTCCTGGTGGTGGACAGATGAGCATTTCATTCATGTCTTAATGTTTTATATAATCACAACCACTACACCTAATGTAAGTTCCTTTTATAGAGAATCAACGCTTGCTTGCTTTCCAGTCTTGAGTTAGTCCAAGACCCAGAACTCCTTGAAAGAAGTAATGTGAGATCCTCAATATAAAAGTGTGAGAAAACATAAACGAAGCAACTAACAACACACAGCATTAAGACCATTAACTATTTCACATTTTCAGAGAAATACAAAAGATATAGGTCCTAAATAGCTATATAATATTTGAGATGAAAAAAGATTGAATGTACTGTTAATGAGTTGGTCTAAATATGAAGGGAATAGTTAGTTTCAACAATATCCTGTAATAATTAAACTTTAAATTTCAAGAACAATAAAAAATATTTTTGAAAAAGTAAACTGTTACTTATATCAAGTATTTTGTCCATTTGTCTACCAGATTTTTAGTAAATTGAAATAGTTAATAGAATAAGCACAACATATTCAGTAATAGATGAAATAAACTTGTCTTAAATTACATAGGTAATTTTAGAAATTATAGTGGTGTGAATATTAAATGATTTATATTATTATATTGATTTAATGTCTCCTACTTAAATTCATAAAGCAATAACATTTTTATTTTTAAATTAATAGATACTCATTTAATCTAGAAAGACAATTTTTAAGATATATTTATCTGGCTATGTTTGAGATTACTGAGTTGCTGCTTTAGGTATTTCTTTTTCTTTTCCTTTTTTAAATTATTATACTTTAAGTTCTGGGGTACATGTGCAGATCGTGCAGGACTGCTACATAGGTATACACATGCCATGGTGATTTGCTGCATCCATCCCCCCGTCATTTACATTAGGAATTTCTCCTAATGTTATCTCTCCCCAATCCCCCCACACCCTGCTATCCCTCCCTTAGCCCCCCACACCCCAACAGGCCCTGATGTGTGATGTTCCCCTCCCAAGTACCCTTTTTCTAGTTTCAAAAAATATCAGTGTGCTTGTTTAAATTTTATTAGATGTGTTTTAAGTATATATCTGATGAATGGTTTCAACTAGTAAGAAATGATTTTATGATAAATAGTTTTACAAGAAATATATCAACAATCAAATTAAGAATTTCTAAATTTAATTATTTACAAATTGTTTTATAAACATTTCTTGTTTGATTCTTCTTTTGTGTTAACTTGTACAAAGCTCTTTGCTAAAGTTGTAAGGAGACCATTGGTTTGATAGGAGCAGCATTGCATCATGGGCAAGAACATTAAATCTGGAGGTACACTGTTTAGGTTTAAACCCTAGCTCCAAATTTGCTCAATTCTCTAATATATCTAAATTTAACTTCCTCGTAATATTGCTCTTATAATTAAATAAATAATAATGCATTAAAAGTGCTTACAGAAATACTCAGTGCATATCAATGATGTATATATATACTGGCTAAATCTTAATTTTGACAAAAATATGTTTGAAATACAAATAGGCTTGAGAAATAAAGGCACAAAAGTTTACTTCAGAAATACTAAAGGCTTGACTGATATCAAAATACTTGGATGATTCTTGTGATATGTAGAAACATCTAGATTACAGTCAGAATACCTAAATTCTAATAACCCTATTATTTATATGCTATATGATTTTAATAAATTGCCCTTCTTTACTCTAAAAAAAAGACATTCATATTGAGTGAGCCTAAGTCAGAGGATTGAAAAAATTTAATGGAGTAATTTAAACAAATTATTTTATAAATTCATGGTCATTCACCCACAAAGTGAGAGACCAGGGTTCAGTTTCTGCAAGGAGATTCTGAAAACTAGGGCTGGATATGACAGTGAGTGGAACTTACTTATGGTCAGTCTTAGGACAAAAAGCCCACTCAGATGTCAGGGTAAGCTGAAGCCACATATACAGACAGGCAGTTAGAGAAAAAAAGAACATGATCCCAAAAGGTGAGACTGCAAAGGGCAGGCAAGGTGAAACATATAGGTTTCAATAAAAAGAAGAGCCTGAGAAAGAGAAGACTTTTTAAAGTGCGTGAATAGAAAGAGAATGCTTAATGTACTAAAAGGAGTCAGCTAGCACACCCTAAAGCACCATCTAAATACAAATCGTAGGTATTAGATAGTGTCCCCCACCCATTGATGTCCCAGGTAGACATTAATTGTTCTGTTTCAAGGTTTAGATGTAGTAACTACTGTCCCCTCACATTAATTCACTCCTACAAAAGACAATATTTAGCAGTGAAAAGACGATAAAATACTTTTCAGATAGGAGGATTTCTTTAACTCTAAGTTGTGATCCCTTGTTCTTCAGTGCTTACTCCTCCTTCAGGTATTTAGGTTATAGAAGAATCAGAAGCAGCATTTGACACTGGGGTTTTTAGCTGATAATGGGTGACTTTTTCACAATAGCGGCCCTATCAAAATCTTGCTAGATTTATCATACTTTCTGTCAGTGGCTTTCCTCAGTTTCCTATTGCTGATATGGATGTTCTGTTTTTCTCACGTAGGCTAGGTTGCATTTACATTATTTTTTCTGTTAACATCTGTCTTTCCACATCAGAGCTTGAGGGAGATAATATTTTCCAAATATTATATATATATATATACACACACACACACACATATATACATATATGTGCACAAACACACACACAGTCCCTGACTTTCAATAGTTCAACTTAATCATTTTTTGACCTTAAAATTGTGACAAAGTGCTATTCAGTAGGCTCCTTGATGGACAATGGGCTTATATTGAAATAAACCTGCCCTGTTGTAAGTAATCTACATATAATATTTTCAATTTAGAAGGGGTTTATCAAGATTATAACTCTATCATAAATTGAGGAACATCTGTATATATAACCCTGCTTTTCATGAAATTTCATGCTGACCCTTTTCTATTGAGAGGTAAAGAGCACTATTTTTTTTTTTTTTATTCTTGCAATGAATAGACTTTGTAACTGCCTTGACCAATATATTGTGGTGAAAGTGATGATAGGTGATTTCTGAAGCTTCCATCTGCCTCTTTCACGGACAAGTGTTTGAGAAGTTCTGAATTGGCATGTAGGAAATCTGGCTATACTGAAACCACTATGCTGGAGAGACCATATGAAGAGGCAACTAGATATAGAGAGAGCTGGCTAAGGAAATTCAGGTGTTCTCACATAGTCTCCGCATGTCTTCAGAGTATTCCAACCCTATTCTCCCAGCCAGCTTAGGTGATGCAGAGTACAGCAGAGATGTACTGCTAGATACAAAATAAATGTTGATGTTTGAAGTCACTAAGTTATTGGCTTTGTTATACAGCCCCAATAACTGAATTGGTGCTCTTCAGAAATTGATTGGTGGGATTGCAAGAAGTCCTACATGTGTGGCAAAATAATACCAAAATTTTCACTCCAATTAAATCATCTCTTATGAATCATTGAGGTAAGAGACCATACTACTGAAGATTCTTTAAGTTCATATTTACATGTGGCAATATTTATTTATCTTACATCTAAGCATCTGCTTTCTCCTTTTTATAACATTGTATGGAGAAGTAGCAAACATGCATGTTTAAATTCTTCATTTATGTTTTTCACAAACTAGCAGAATTTTTCAAATTTATTAGAATGTTGTTAACAGTAGCACTATTATATAAAATACCTTTGTTTAAATAATGTGAACCTGAACATGAGGAAAGTTTATTCAGCTGTTATAGAAAACATTAACATAGCTAAAATAATAGCATGTACGTAAAGAGATAATACATTTATTATGATATGCATTTTTTGGGAGATTACGTCAGATTAGAATTTATCAATTTTCTTTTTTTTAACTTTTGCATAGTCCAACTATATGGTTTTCAAAAAATTGGAAACTAAAACCCGAAACGAATATAGTGTTATTCAGTCAGTGGTATAAATACCACTTTTATTAAACAATAAGCTGTTAAAATTGAGCTCAAAATTATATGCTAAATGGCACATTTTATTTTCTGTGTAAATTCATGATTATATTAAAACATTATTTATGAAAATCTCTAAGATATATTTGCAGATTTTATTAGATAAAAGAATATATTACTAACTTTTCAAATGATAAAATATCAAGTTTTTAAGGTTTGACTAATTGGCCAAATTGAATGAAGAATTCCAGTTAGATGATTTATGGAAATATAATTTTATACAGTTTGCTCCAAAGTTAATTTTCCTTCTGTCCATCATGTATTATTAGCTGCAACTTGGTGAAACAACTTCAGGAATATTGTACTTTAATCCAGCAAAACTTGAACAGGGTCATACTGTGAACAACAGAGAAAATATTTTCTTATCCTTATTTAAAGTATGATGAATCTGGAATATTGTGTTGGTTCTTAAAATTTTACTCCAAGAAAAATGTAAAGTGAATTAAACAGAGATTGTTTTATGATTAAAATTTAAAAATCTAATTTTCTAAGAAATATTATTTGGTTAAAATGTCAGAAAAAAATTATATGTGCTATGGTTTGTTGATGGAATGGTAGAAACACTGTAGTATAGTATTTCTTTTACCGATAAAATATAGCTGTATCTAATTATTGTGTACCAATCTAATCTATCATTTATCTCTATCATTTAATCGTGTATGTGTGTAAGTATGTAATTTGTATGTATGTATGCATCATCAATCTTTCTATATTTAATATTCAAAAGAGAAATAACACTACACTTGTATAAAATGCTTTTGAATGTCTCCACTATTGCGATTTCTCGTTACTAAATAGTGAAGTCAAAATTGATGAAATATTATAAGTATTAAATAGAGAAGATTGAAATTCAAAATAATTTAATGGCTTTCTCAAAGCTACCCAGCTGCTGAATGCAAAATCTTGTATTTGAACAGTGAATATTAATTCAATATTTACTCATGAATTAATTAAACATATACTTAGTGTGATCCTGGAAAAAAGTTTGCAATATACATAATCAAAATAGATTGATATTAAGAATATATTAAGAAATTATATAAATCAATAGGAAAATTTTAAATAGCCCAAGAAAAAAATGGCATAAATAATATCTAAAAGAAAAGAGGAAAGGTTGTGTCCAAGAATACATGAAGAAATGTTCGGCCTTATTAGTTTTCAAAGAAATAAAAATCATAGCCACAGTGAAATAATATTGGACACCCATTTTAATGAACAAAAAATGTATCGTGAAAAACAAATCTGAAAATAAGAAATGTTTGGGAAGATGCCAATCTACTTGGATCCATTCTTTGTCAGAGTAAAAATTATATATTCAATTTCAAAAATTTTTGTAGTGCAACTTAGCATAATCTCATAATTGTATACATGTCCAACTTTTTAGCAATTCAACTGCTAGGTATATACTCAAAGGATATGATTTACATGTGCTCCGTTAGACATGTGCAATAATGTTCATAGCTCAGTACTCTTAAAAGCAAATTCTGGGGAATAAAATCAAGCACTCGAAAACAAGATAATGATTTAAAATGATTTTTAAAAGGTGTGCATTCACACAATTAAATAATACATCATTTCAAACTAACTAAAATATATAAAATTTTTAGCAAATACTTTTTCAGCAAATACATACAAATAATCCTCTTTTGTGCATTTTAATACTTTGTTTTTTATTTTTATTAATTGATATGCAGACATAGTATCTGTTTACTGTATCTTGAAAAATGATTCAGACTTAAATGGAGGAAGGAGAGCTTGTATTCAAAACCATAAAAAATACATCTACTTGAACCTGACATCCTCGTTACCCATTCTAATTCTTTTAAGTCTATCTCAAAGAAATTTTATGTATTATAGAGAAAAATAATGGCTGCACGTATATCTATTTCCCAAATTAGCAACTCTCAAGAATTTCTCCCAGTATTTTTTTAGTATATTAGATATTTTTTTCAGAAGTAGCTTAAAGAAAATTCCAATTATCATATTATTTCACCTTTTTATAATCCATACATATATTTAGAAACCAAGCACAGCTTGTTATATAATCACAGTGCCTTAAAATTATTTACAAAACTAATAGTAATGCTGTGGTATAAATTAATATCTAATATATTTTTAAATTCTTATACTTGTGTGAAAATCTACTTTTATACTTTTATTTTTTTCCAGTTAGCATCCAAACAAATTCTACACATTCTATTTGGCTATAATGTTATTTAAGAGTCCTTTAACCTAGAAAAACCTCTTTCATTTTTATGCACAGTATAGGTATAATAGAAGAGCAGAAAAAAAAGCAAAAGATCATTTCAATAGAGACATAACAACTTATGAAAGGTAATTCAACAGGACTAATAATAAAAACTGTAAGCAAATGAATAACAGAAGAAAATTTATCAAGGCGATAAGGTATCTATGAGAAATCTACTGCAACATCAGAATAAATGTAGGATTTATAAACACGAACAACATAATAATTTTTACTCTACTTTTATTTAATATAATTCTGAAGAACCTAGCCAGTGCAGTAAGCAATAAACTTTAAAACAGAAAGAAATAATAAAGCTTGGATAAGAAGTAATAAAACAGTGTATTTATATGTAGTGCACTGGAGGAAATCTTATACTTTGAAAATTTAAATAAGCCTACAAAGGATTATTAGAAAACTAATAAGTAAATTTAGCAAGCTGCAGAATGGGAAAATAATGTGTGTCTGTTAGAAATAAATAATTGGAAAAAATAAATTTAAGATAATTTAAACTGGTAACTACAAAACGCTACTGAGAAATTAAAATGTATCTAAAGAAATGGAGAGAAGTACAATGTTTATGAATTAGATGTCTCAATAATATGAAGACATCAATATATCCAACCTGAACTATACAGGTTGAGTGCAATCATAATCAAAATACCAGCAAATGACTCTCATAGTAATGGCAAAGTAACTGGCACCCAACTTGCCTACTGTTGTAAACAACTATAACACTGGACAAAATATATGAGGTAGGAACTTCACCTTTAAAGAAAGGAAGTACAAAAGGTGAGCCCAACATAGCCTCTCAATCATTCTGTCTTTCTTCCTAGTGACACTGTCATGCAATAGAATGGAGAATAAGAAGCAAGAAGGTGAAGAGACCACCTTCTGATTTGCCTTCTTTTAAGCCCTTCCCCTTAAGAGTAGCTGGACCTCTTTAATTGATTTTATTGAAAGTAGTAAATGTGATAATGTTGGTTTTGTGATCAGGGTAAAAAGAATGGCTTGATCCAGCTAGCTGACTCTCTCTGTAGCCTTCTTGACTTGCACATTTTGATGAAGCAATCTGCCGTGTTGGAAAGACCCATAGGCCAAGGATGTGATGGCAGCAGCCCTCTGGCCAACAACCAGCAAAGAACTGAGACTCTAGTTCAATAGCCTGAGAGGGACTGAGTCTTGCCAACAACTACATGAGATTGGACATGATTTTTTCTACAGTTAAGACTTTGGATGTCCTAAGCCAAATGACGTCTTGATTGCAGTCTATCAGAGATCCTGAAGCAGACAATTCTGCTAAGCTTTTCCTCAGTACCAAACCCACAGAAACAATAAGAAAATAAATTTGTGTTGTTTGAAGTTTCATGGTAATTTATATGCAGCAATATATGACTGATACAGCTCTCAAGTACACATGGGATAATCACCAAGGTATATCATATTCTGGGCCATAAAACTAACCTTAAAAATTACAATAATAGAAATCAGATAAAGTATCTTGTCATAACTTAATAGAATTAAACTAGCAATTAATAACAGGTATATAATACATCTCCAAATATTTTGACATTAAACAGTACATGACTCAAAGAGGAAATAGTCAGGGAAACTAAAACATTTAGAACTACATGAAAAATAATATTTAGTGAACAAAAAATTGGAAGATGCAGCTAAAGCCATGCTAAAACTGCTGCCAGCTTGTTAAATGAAACCTGCATTATACTCATACCAAAACCAGAAAAGGTATTTCAAGGAAAATTAAAAAGAAAAAAAAACTTCCAGTTTTTGCCTGTTTCAGTATGATATTGGCTGTGGGTTTGTCATAATAGCTTTTGTTATTTTGTGGTATATACCATCGATGCCTAGTTTATTGAGAGTTTTTAGCATAAAGGGCTGTTGAATTTTGTTGAAGGCCTTCTTTGCATCTATTGAAATAATCATGTGGTTTTTGTCTTTGGTTCTGTTTATGTGATGGATTACATTTATAGACTTGCCTATGTTGAAGCAGCCTTGCATCCCCGGGATAAAGCATACTTGATCATGATGAATAAGCTTTTTGATTTACTGTTGCATTTTGTTTGCCAGTGTTTTATTGAAGATTTTCGCATCAATGTTCATCATGAATATTGGCCTGCAGTTTTCTTTTTTAGTAGCGTCTCTGGCCGGTTTTGGTTGTAGGATGATGTTGGTCTCAAAAAATGAGTTGAGGAGGAGTCCCTCTTTTTGTATTGTTTGCAATAGTTTCAGAAGGAATGGTACCAGCTCCTCTTTGTATGTCTGGTAGAATTCAGCTGTGAACCCGTCTGGACCTGGACGTTTTTTCATTGGTAAGCTATTGGTTGCAGCCTCAACTTCAGGCCTTGTTATTGGTCTATTCAGGGTTTCAACTTCTTCCTGGTTTAGCCTTGGGAGAGTGCAAGTGTCCAGGAATTTATCCATTTCTTCCAGATTTACTGGTTAATGTGAATAGAGTTGTTTGTATTAATCTCTTATGGTAGTTTGTATTTCTGAGGAATTGGTGATGTCACATTTTTCGTTTTTTATTGCATCTATTTGATTCTTCTCTCTTTTTTACTAGTCTGGCTAGCAGTCTATCTATTTTGTTGATCTTTTCAAAAAACCAGCTCCTTGATTTGTTGATTTTTTGAAGGGTTTTTGTGTCTTTATCTCCTTCAGTTTTCCTCTGATCTTAGTTATTTCTTGTCTTCTGCTAGCTCTCACCACTCCTATTCAATATAATATTGGAAGTTCTAGCCAAAGCAATCAGGCAAGAAAAAGAAATAAAGACTATTCAATTAGGAAAAGAGGAAGCCAAATTGTTTCTATTTGCAGATGACATGATTGTATATTTAGAAGACCCCATCGTCTCAACCCAAAATCTCCTGAAACTGATAAGCAACTTCAGCAAATTCTCAGGATACAAAATCAATGTGCAGAAATCACAAGAATTTCTACACGCCAATAATAGACAAACAGAGAGCCAAATCAAAAGTGAACTCCCATTCACAATTGCTACAAAGAGAATAAAATACCTAGGAATA
>CAUYLG010060137.1:0-11331 GCA_963573385.1 Cacajao melanocephalus | reverse complement strand
TTGCACTGGTTTCTTCCCATTTTTGTGGATTTATCCACCTGTCGTCTTTGTAATTGCCGACTTTCAGATTGGGTCTGAGTGGACGTCCGGCTTGTTGGTGATGAAGTTTTTTCTGTTTCTTAGTTTTCCTTTGGCGGACTCGCCTTCTTCACAGAGCTTGGCCTTCCCAGGTTCAGCTGTGCTTACTGTGAAACTCTCAGTCCTCAGCGCTTCCAATTGCTGTTCTCCTTGTGGGGATGGGACCAGCCGAGCCGGACTCAAAGGGCACCCCTGTCCCGTATACTCTGCACCGAGAAGCACCGTGCCGGGGCGCCAGCAAAATAGCCGCACCGGCCAAAAAAGTCGCACTGGCGACCCGTGTGGCTCCTCCGCCAGGAATCTCCCAGTCTGTGGGCAACAAAAATTAGTCTGAAAGTGCAGTGTCCACTCGCTCTCTGTGCTTTCACTGGGAGCCACAATCCTGAGCTGTTGTTAATCGGCCATCTTGGATCTCTCTCCGACAATGCAAAAATTTTCTTGCTTTGATCTCATTGCATGAAAATGTTAGTTGACCTAATAATTTTGAAATTATTATTTAAAAGCTTTTAATATCATGAATGACTATTTGGATTTGTAAAGTTGGTGTTCAGATGCTTTTTGGCTACAAGAGACAGCAAAGGGCTTTTGGCCTTCAAAAGGGAAGGGATTTATCACCCACGTGTCTGCAGGCCCCTATGGCTACAGGGGGAAGCTGAATTGCCTGAGAGTCTGTTTTAAGGGAATTGGATCAGCCCTGTACAACCAGGAGCAGGGCAGTCTGGGACCTGCATGATCTTTTGAATTAGTGTCAGGAATTAGGAGGAAACTTACAGGGAGGAAACACTTAATCTGAGATCCTGATGATGATGACAGTGATAATGATGGTAATGATGGGATGATGACAATGATGATGATGATGATGATGATGATGATAATGGTGATGGCGATGATGGTAATGACAAGGACTAGAGGAAATCAGTGCCTGTAAATTCTACACCAAGACTCCATTCTGAACACCACAAATAAATAGGAAACTCAAAGCCTAAGCCACCCATCTGTCCAAATGAATTGAGAATGTGCTCCAAGGACAGTGAAAAGATGCATGTTTGAAGCCTGAATAGGATGGAGAAGTCTACAAGAGGAGAGCAAGTGTGTTGGATTATAGTCGCTGTTTTTCAGGGCCCCTGACTGCTGGGGTAGTGTGTGCCTTCTACAAAACTTCTCTCCTCAGCTGGTGTTCTTGTTTCTTCTAACAAGGAAAGATGCATCCATGGTAGCCTGCAGTATTATGGAGTGCCTGGGCCAAGGGAAGAGACAGACCTTTGCTGAAACCCACAACATCTACACTTTATTTGCTCTGGGACCTAAGTCACAAAATTTTTAAATCAAATCCTCTGTTTTTGGATTGTCAGAGAAGCACAATGGAAAATTGTATGTGTTTGCTTTGTAAACTAAATGGGATACAGAAGACATAAATATACTTGTGCTAAAAGAATAGTTTCTTTTTCTTTTATTTAATTTAATGGTAATATATAAAACCTAATGTTGATGAGAGTAATAGTAGGTACAAAATTGGCACACACAAAAAAAACCCACAGTATAATTGGCTTGATATTCCATTTGATGGGGCAGCAAAGCATAGAAAGAGGGGGCTTGGAAGCTAGAAAGTTCATAATTTTTTTAGGGTTGGCTTTCCTCTTGAAGGATTCATATACCACATCCTCGTTTTAAAGATATTCCTAATTAACAAGCAATAATAACTAATCAATGATTATTTTTGTTTTAATAAGCACCTATTATGCTTAATATGTGCTAGATTAGGCAATGTCATGCTGGTTCCTCTTTTACTACTGAGAACCAGGTGGGTGAATAATTCCTTTTCTTAAAAAGGAAGCAACCAAATGAGGCACTGAGGTTTTTGTTTTTAAAGAGCCTACAAAATTTATGCAATTCAAACTAACAGATCTCACTGACTTCACATATACAAAATTTTTCAGGTAAATTCTGAAAAGTTAACTAACTTTTTTTGCAGCCAATTATGGAATATACATGAAAAGAAAAACTGTTTTCCTCTCTTTAACCTGTATCTACATTTTTCATGTAATGTATATATGACTACATGTCCTTATCTATATGTTAGTCATTCATGTAAGTGTATTAGGGTCAGGAAAAGCTACAGAGTTTGTTATTTAAAGAAAGAAAACCTTTAAATTAAGCCATAATTTGCTGATATTATATGCTAGTTTGGCAATTTTGCTAATTTTTTTCCTCATTTTTCCTTTCATTGTTTGTTAATATTTAAATGGATTGCCTACCTATGTGTTGCTCCCTCAGTAAATAAGAAAAAATAATAATTGTGAACTGGTTTTTAAGTGAACTATATGGGAAATATGAGTCACATATCTCAAATGTAAAGAGAAATTTCTGATTTAAATATCTGTGCCTATTGTCAATACTGATTTTAAAGTCTCCCTACTCGACATTGGTCACTATGGAAACACTGGTTTTTGGCCTTCTCTTCCTGGTTCTTCCTGGAGTTAAGAAAAATTGGGTTGAGAGGGCGAAAAAAAATAAAGGAAACACTGTTTTTTCTCTCCTTGTATATAGATATATATATGTCTGTGTGTGTATATATACATTACTATATATATGATCTACAACATGGAAATACTGCCATCTGGTATTATAATTCTTAAAGATTATTCAACTGCCCTTGAGAAAATTTGAAATAAATCCTCAGGTTTTGCTAAGTAGGGAAAGCTCTTAGTCTCAGATAAATGCCTTCTTTTCTTTCTCAAAGGAAAAGGATTATAAATACTGTATATGTTAAATTCACTTATTGAATATTTAAATAAAAAATCCAACAAAGCAGTTACAGGATCATTTCTCTTTGTACAAAGTATCATTCTTTATGTGTGACAATGCAAACATCTTCTTGCTTTGATCTCATTTCATGAAACTGTTATTTAGTTAACCCAATAATTTTGAAATTATTATTTTAAAGCTTTTAATATCATGAATGACTATTTGGATTTGTAAAGTTGGTGTTCAACATGCTTTTAGGCTGTAAGAGACAGAAAGGGACTTGTGGCCTTCAAAAGGGAAGAGATTTATAGCCCATGTGTCTGCAGACCCCTGTGGCTAAAGGGGGAATCTGAATTGCCTAAAAGTCCAATTTTAGGGAATTGGATCAACTCTGTACAACAGTGGTCTTCAAACATTTTTACTTGAATATTCTCTAAAAGAATCCTGCCAAGCTGTACATCTCCTAGCACATTTTAATTACATCTACAATTTTACATAGTAATTTTAACTAGATGGAAAGGATGAAATTACTAGCATATTGCAGATATAAACATTTAAAAACAGAACTGCAACATCATGCTTTGAAACCTTTCCAATGTACGCTAGTTATAGCAGTTTGATACCTGTTATAGTTAATTAAAATCCCTAAAATTGCTCTTCTTTAACAGGGGAGAATTTTAAGTCATTTGTTTTATTCCTTGAAGTTCAATTTCTATTCCACTCTCCTCAGACAATTTTATCTTAAAGTCATATTATTTGACTTTGAAAATATTTTATTGATAACTTATTTTACTTACCTAAAACAAAACTGCATCATATTGTAAATATTTGCTTTACAAAACTTTCCTGCAGCTTGTCTTATTATTACATTTATTGTATCACATAGTTAATCAAAACAACATAACTATACAGCATTTAAAACATAATTATACATGATTAAAACATAAACATTGATCATTGTTCAATAAAATTTACTGACATGAATCTCTTAATGGGATCAGTGGAGGTTTCCTTCATTTTCCTGTTTTTATTTATTTACGTATTTGTATATAATGGTCTCTCAACTTTGGCACTATTGACATTGGGTGCTGGATAATTCCTGGAGAGAGGGAAGACTCCTGTTCATTCATTGTAGGATGTTTAGCTGCATTCCTGGCTTCTACCACTAGATGTCAGTAGTATATTCCTAGTTGTGGTGACCAAAAATACCTCCACACTTTGAGAAATGTTCTCCGAGAACCAATCCCCCTCCTCATGAGATCCACTGTTGACCATTCCTTCAATTTTGAGAACACAAAGATTTGGAAACACTGAATTTCAAAGAGATTTCTTACTCATTACTATGATTATTAATGTTACATGTTAATTTTTCCCATAGAGAGTTCTTTTATTCCAATAAACACAGGGTTGAGAACAATTTTAACATTGTTGAATTATAATGAGCCTTCTCCAAGATAACATTTTTAAAATTAAAAATCTGCCTTATGCATGTTTTTCTCAAAACCTTAGATCTATGTGCAAGGCTTTCTCAATGTATGGGAAATTTCAAATTAGTCCTCTTTTCAAAGTACTCAGGCCAGGCATGGCTCACACCTGTAATCCTAGTACTTTGGGAGGCCAAGGGGAGAGGATTGCTTGCCACTGGGAGTCTGAGATCAGCCTGAGCAACACAGTGAGACTCCGTCTCCACAACAAAAAAATAAAAATAAAAAGTGAGCCAGGCTTGCTGGTGCACACCTGTAGTCCCAGCTTCTCAGGAGGCTGAGGAGGGAGAATTGCCTGAGCCTGGGAGATTGAGGCTGCAGTGAGCTATGACAGCACTGCTGCACTCCAACCTGGATGATAGAGTGAAAAAAAAAAAAAAAGCAAAAACAAAACAAAGTATTTAACCATATCAGACTTCCTTTTTCTCAAAACAGGATAAATAGTTCAATTCAAACAAATGAGCTACTATGCATTTCAAAAAAAATCATAAGACCTACTGAGAAATAGATTGCAATCAATGTTTTTATAAGACTGATTACCTAAAGCAGTCAAGAGCTAATGAAATGAATCTATCCATTTTTTATTATAGGCTATATAAACAAGAACAAATCTATATATTGTTCCTCATTTATAAATTTGCAGTATTATAATGCAGTGTATGAAACCACAAGTTCTTATTAAGCAAGGAATATGATAAATGGCATATTCTTTTGGTAAATGTGGGTGTTGGTATTAGGCTTTCGGGAATAATTAATTAACAACCTTCTATTAAAATTCAGACTTAACTCCACTAATTCTGTTAGGCATCATGATCTTACTTTTCCTCTTCATTGCCTAAAAAAAGAAAGAATACAAAACTAAAAGTTAATCAGTTCAGCAGCCCATATGTAATTGTATGTGCTATTAATAGGAGATACAATATTAAACATTTTATAAGATGAAATAACCTGAGATTGACTATAATTTAAGTATATATATTTATTATTCTTTGTTTTGGTAAAATAGGCTTCCATCGTTATTGAACAACACATCAAATCCAAAAGAAATCATGTAGAATATTTTTATTCTGCATGTTTTAATCCAGAGTAACATGAAGATCTGGCAGATCCATACATCATCAGTTGCATTTTATAAATCAGGATTATTAACCCATACTAGTTCAAGGCTTGAAGGTGTTTTGTTTTTACTATAATATGGCTAAAGGTATTCTTCTTCTCAATAAATGACACCATTGGACTGTATGTTAAGACTCTGAAAAGAATTATTTACATTGCAATCCATAGGGAAAATGACTTTTCTAGTTCAACATTTCTTCATAAAGTTCTTTTTGCTTTGTTACTGGACTCTGGTGAGATGATTGAGGATGACAGAAAAGGTGAGGTTGAGATTAGTGGAGTAAACTCACCATCAGGCTCACTGCTCATATTCCGTAGTGCATATCAGTTGAAAAACTCTACATCAGGGCCCAAATTCCTCATTTCCAACTATACCCCTTCTCCCTCCCCCAAAACAGGACAGAGCCTGTGTACAGAGCCCAGATTTTAATTATACTTAGTTACCAAATCAGGTAGTGCTTTTATATACGCTTTCCAGTTTCCAATAATTGTTGAAATTTCCTATACTCCTGTCTTCCCCATTCTGTTTGTTCTTATGCATTAAGACATTGACTTAATATCATTATCATGAGCATTGAAAAGGAAAGGAAATCATATATGTAGTTAGTCTACCACATAAGCAGACCTCTTCATTCTTTTGGCTCTCACAATTTAGATGTTATTTTAAAATCTAGTTGATTTTATTCATAACTATCTCCCCTTAACTGCTCTTATAATAGTTTGAATTTGTATAATCTCACTCACCCACCTAAGCCTTTTTAATTTCCTAGTCGTTCTATGACAGGAGATTCACAGTATTTAATAATTCTTAAAATTCTTACTTCCTTTGAGAAAAAAAAAAGCTTATTAACGACTAAGGAGGTACCAACAAACTCCTTTTAGGCAGGGCTTGCAAACTAGAGCCTGTGGGCCAATTCTGGCATACTTACTGTTTATGTAAAGAAAGTTTTATTGGGACACTGCCACACACATTCCACTATGGGTGTCTGTGTCTATGCCTGCTCTTTAGCTACAGTGGCTGAGTTGGGTAGATGTGACAGGCTGTATGACTGCACAGCTGAAAATGTTTGCTATCTTCCTCTTTACAGAAAACGTTTGCTGAACACTGCTTTAGATTTCCACATAGTGGATGATACCCAGCTTGCTGCTGTTGGGTTAGTCTGTGCCAACTTGGATTCATTATTTGTGGAAGATTTCAGATGCTACAGTTATGGTTTTGGAGGATGTTTCTGAGTCTAATATGCTTCCCTTGCTTTATTTTAACTATGCACATTAACATATGTCTGGCATATGAGAGTAAGTCTTTTATTTTGCAGCTGATCAAAGGTTTGCTTTGATCAAGGGTATTTTCCACCTAAGTGTTTCTTAAGTGAAAATGAGTTGCGTTATTGACTTGTATCCTATTTGTATTTTGTTATATTATTCATTAATGTAAACAAATATTAATGCATTCTCATCAAACACTTGCTCTTTTATGGACATGTACAATTTTCATCTATGGTTAGCACTGCCAAACTTTTAGCAAATAAAAATACAGGATGCCTATCATTAAAGCTGAATTTCAGATAAAAAACAGATAAATTTATAGTAGAAGCTATGTCCAATGGAAAAAAAGTCATTCAAATATAATGGAATGTCTTGTGTTTCATCTGCCAAACCTATTTATGATTTACTTTTATAGTGTGTACATTTTCTAAGGTAGCAGAGCTCTAGGGACATACACCAAAGATGACAGGTAAACTTGAAATGAAGAACTGAAAACCCACTTTTATAAATGCATGCCATTGTGTTTACTAATGCCAACCTTTGAAGCAACAGATTTGTGCAGACAGTAGTTGACAGAGCAGGAGCATCACCATCTTGAACAAACACCACCTTCTAAGTTCCCCTTGATTGAAAAACCACCTAAATCCAGCCCTAAAACATCAGCCTAATAGCTAACGTCAGTATAACCAGAAACATTCCAACCCTAAGATAAACCCCTCTCTGACCAGAAACATGCCAACCCGAGATAGCTTCCCCTCCAACCAGAGACATTGCAACCCTGCAATAAACTTTCCCTCACATAGAAACATTCCAAACCTACGATAAGCCCCTCCTTCCAAAACCCTTAAATATCCTTAGTCTGTAAGAGAGAAGGCTCCTGACCAAAATCGGCCAGAAGCCCCTCTCAGGTTTATTTCTCTAAAATAAACCTGCCCTTGACTAGTATGCTGCATTTCGTGTTTCTTTCCTCTTTCTTTAACTCTTACAGTAGTTGGCTTTTTATTGGAAAAGAATTATGCTGTAACCTAGATTGATTAAATACTATACACACTGAGGCAAAATAAGAAAAGGACCCATGCTCTGAAGGCAGGAGATTAACATAGAATCTGGCATCAAGTAAGAGTTGAATAAATATTTGTTGAAGGTGTCTGAACAGCCAATACCATGGAAGAAAAAGCAATAGATGTAGCAGTATGCTGAAATTGCCACAAAGTAAAAAGAAGAGCTATGTTGCAGCTACACTATTTCATGCACACTTTTGCTATATGACTAGGCTCATCTAGTTTTTGTTATCCCCTTTCTAATCTTTAGTGTTCCTAACCCTCAGTGACCAACACAGTTTCTTACTAGGTCATTCTCCAAGAAATATTAAGGGGGAGAAAAAAGAAAACCAGATTTTATCATGCAAGTATTTCAGAAAATAGATTTTTTACATAAAAAATGTAAATTTTTCTGGGCCAACTGAGGAATGAGTCACTGTTCCTCAAGAAATGCAGTGTGGGCTGGGCACAGTGGCTCACACCTGTAATCCTAGCACATTGGGAGGCCAAGACAAATGGATTGCTTGAGTTCAGGAGTTTAAGACCAGCCTGACCAACATGGTAAATTCCCATCTCTACTAAAAATGCAAAAATTATCCCAGTATGGTGGTGGGCACCTGTAATCCCAGCTACTCGGGAGGGTGAGGCACAAGAATTGCTTGAAACTGGGAGGTGGAGGTTGCAGTGAGCTGAGATCACACCACTGCACTCTAGCCAGGGCAATAAAGGGAGAATCTGTCTCAAAAAAAATGCAGTGTGTTAGAGAGGTTAAACACTTGGATTCCAGAGCTGACTGCCTAGACACAAATCCCAGCCCCATTCCTTGTTAGCTGTGGGTCCTTTATCAGCTTTATCTCCGTTTCCCTTATGTAAATTTATCTCCGTTTCCCTTATGTAAATTAGTTTTAATAATAGAGCTTGCTATGTGCAAGATAAAGAAATGATTTTGCATACACGCACAAACACACAGAAGCAGTCCTTAATTAGTAAGATTCTAATATTCCTGAATTTCAGTTACTCCCGATAGCATCAGATTTTAGTCAGGTAATGTCAGTCTCCTTACAGCACAATTCAAGTTTCAGTTACCATGTTAGCTGTGAGGAATTGCATACAATACAAACTTTGCTGCTACCTCTTCAATCCACACATCAGTGCATTAAAAATGATGTGCATCATGATCCCCTATCCGTTTGTGCAAAGACAGCAAAGCACATGGTTGTGTTACCTCCTTATCTCCAATTAAAAACACACACGCAGTATTTAACAAAGGAGGCTCTCAACAGAGATATTTGGGTAACAAAGCAAAGAAATGAAGAATGGTAAAGCTAGAATGAAACATAAATGGAGTTGTAGAAGAAAGAGCTGACTGTGGGAGTATTGCCATCATTCGAAAGACTCTAGGTATACAGCCACAGAAAACTGGTGAAGCCAAACCTGTCAACGGAAATGAGGAAGGTGGCTGTGGGGAAAAGGATCGAGATGTCCCAGAGGAAGCGATGCTGGCAAAAACTCTCACACTAAAGAAACTCTCAGATATATCCTGATATATCAGCACAAAGGATAAAATTCTGAAGGCGAACCAAACAGAAAAGAATGTGGCAATCTGTTAAGGCATAGAAAAGATGCTTTCTCTGTAGCATAAGGTATACAGTAAACAGAAGTTAAGCATGACATTTTCATCACTTCTCAAGGAAACTTTGCACCCATCAAAACACTTGATAATACTTATATATTTATGTTCTTATGTATTTATAACTTACAGTATAAGAATGTATCATATTTTGGCAAAAAATTTAAAAGTCACAGATAAATTATAATTTTCCCATTGATTATTAAGCTTGAAAATATGGTTTTAACTTGCATGCTTATTTTTATGACCCTCCACTACTGTACCACTGTGCAAACTGAGCATCTGCATCTGTGTGTGTGTGTGTGTATGTATGTGTGTGTGTGTGTGTGTGTGTGTGTAGCCTGGTTCACAGGAAATACTCAGCAAATATTTGCTGGTATTCTTAGCTATTATGAGTAAAGTTGCTTAGAAGTCAGTTAGCAGAGAAGTTGATGAGTTTCTAGTCACCTGGCAGGAGGAGGCGGTCTTTCCAGAGTTGTAGCAGCATTTAAAACCTGAGAATTTCTGTTCACCTGAAACTCCTTCATTTGAAGGAGCTTGAGCACACAAATCAGGGACCCTCGGCCTAGGCATGTCCAGCCATCTTTAAAAAGGCTTCAGAGGTGGCTTATTGAAGGCTCTAAAAACCTGTAAGCAGTGATGAGGTACTGTTCCCATAACGCTAAATCTATCCATAGGGCCCTGGTGTGATTAATTAGACTCCTGGATGCATTTCCTCCCATCTACAGTCCTTGTCAAAGGATGGTTAGCTTTACAATACTAAATAATACATATGATTAAACAAATATGATATTTAAAAACGTATAAGAAGAGTTGACTGAGTAAATGTGTTCAGACACTATAATATGTAAACCTTCTCAATATAAAGTAAAAGTTGGAGGCCAGACTCTGGAAACAGCCTGGTTCCAGATCTAGTCTCTGACCCAAACCAAGATCAGCCCTGCTATCTCACTGTGCCCCCATCTCACTCTCTGTAAAATGGGGATAATAGGAGTACCCATCTAGTAGGCTTGTGATGAGGATTTAATGAATTAGTTCCTAAAGTACTTGGAACAGGGCTTGTCATGTGGCTAGCAATCTATGCATTTTTATTCAATAAATAGAATGCAAAACTTTGGGCTCCTGTTGATTCCCTCACTCTGGATACTTCCCCTGGGATACACCAAATTGATGCTCCAGGTGTAAATATTTCCAGAAAGATTTCTGATACCTTTTCTACATTAGGAATTTCCACATCAGTGGCTTTCAGAGCTCATCCACATAACCTTGCATACACAAGGATATTGCAAGGATTTCACAGAGGCCAATTGTTTGAAAGAAATCAATTTCCAGAACACCATTTTCCTAACAAACCCAAACTATTCTTTTCAGGAGAACTTCAGGGGAACTTTTATTGTGATTCAGTCAATAATAATAAATAATTATCATTAATAATTGATTATTATAATAATTATTGAGCATATCAATATTTATTGTTGATAATTATTAATACAAAATTAATTAATATCAAATCAATTAATAATCATAAAAATAACTCAATAATCAATGCCAGCACAAAGGAAATCCAGCCTATCACATTCTCTAGCCACTTCCAATTCACCAATCTGGGATTGCTTGAAGCTTAGATGGAGCCTGTTGTCATACCCAGCTTTGTAAATGTTTACAGATGTTTTTCTGGGGAGACATCTAAAACTTTCGTGAGGTTCTCAAGAGAGTCCACAGGCCCAACACGATTGAAGACCACTATTTTAAAGAAACAGTGGACCCTTCTCCACTCCAGGCCAACCCCATTCTCTCATTTAGACCTTCTTTCCTACGTACTCAAACTTTAGTGTTTCAACTCAAGTCCTTCAGCCTACATCTATGCTCAAGTCTGAATCTTCATCTGTAAAATATCTTCCCTTTAGCAACCACCCTGCCTTCCTTCTGTTCTTCTGGCTCTACTTCCTCAAATGCTAAGTACTTTTATACA
>CAUYLG010060134.1:0-44590 GCA_963573385.1 Cacajao melanocephalus | reverse complement strand
GCTCCTCCGCCGGGAATCTCCTAGTCTGTGGGCAACAAAAATTCGTCTGAAAGTGCGGCGTCCACTCGCTCTCTGCGCTTTCACTGGGAGCTACAATCCTGAGCTGTTGTTAATCGGCCATCTTGGATCTCTCTCGGTTCTCTAGTTCTTTTAATTGTGATGTTAATTGTTGATTTTAGATCTTTCCTGCTTTCTTTTGTGGGCATTTAGTGCTATAAATTTCCCTCTAAACACTGCTTTGGCTATATCCCAGAGATTCTGGTTCATTGTATCTTTGTTCTCATTGGTTTCAAAGAAGTTATTTATTTCTGCCTTAAGTTCATTATTTACCCAGTAGTCATTCAGGAGCAGATTTTTCAGTTTCTATGTAGTTATATTGCTTTGAGTGAGTTTCTTAATTCTGAGTTCTAATTTGATTGCACTGTGGTCTGAGAGACTGTTTGTTATGATTTCCATTCTTTTGCATTTGCTGAGGAGTGTTTTACTTCCAATTATGTAGTCAATTTTAGAATAAGTGTGATGTGGTGCTGAGAAGAATATATATTCTGTTGATTTGGGGTGGATAGTTCTGTAGATGTCTGTTAGGTCCACTTGGTCCAGAGCTGAGTTCAAGTCCTGAATATCCTTGTTAGTTTTCTGTCTCATCAATCTATCTGATATTGACAGTGGGTGTTAAAGTTTCCCACCATTTTTGTGTGGGAGTCCAAGTCTCTTCATAGTTCTCTAAAAACTTGCTTTATGAATCTGGGTGCTCCTGTATTGGGTGCATATATGTTTAGGATAGTTAGCTCTTCTTGTTGCATTGATCCCTTTACCATTATGTCGTGCCCTTCTTTGTCTTTTTTGATCTTTGCTGGTTTAAAGTCTGTTTTATCAGAGACTAGGATTGCAACCCCTGCTTTTTTTTGCTTGTTATTTGCTTGGTAAATATTCCTCTATCCCTTTATTTTGAGCCTGTGTGTGTCTTTGCACGTGAGATGGGTCTCCTGAATACAGCACACTGATGGGTCTTGACTCTTTATCCAGTTTTCCTCTCTGTGCCTTTTAATTGGGGCATTTAGCCTGTAAACATTTATATTTAAGGTTAATATTATTGTGTGTGAATCTGATCCTGTCATTATGATGCTGGCAGGTTGTTTTACCCATTAGTTGAGATGGAGTCTTGCTCTGTTGCCCAGGCTGGAGTGCAGTGGTGTGATATTGGCTCACTTCAACCTCTGACCCCTGGGTTCAAGTGATTCTGCTGCCTCAGCCTCCTGAGTAGCTGGGATTACAGGTGCACACCACCACACCCGGCTAATTTTTGTATTTTCAGTAGAGATGGGGTTTCACCATGTTGGTCAGACTGGTCTCAAACTCCTGACCTCGTGATCCACCCACCTCAGCCTCCCAAAGTGCTGGGATTACAGGCATGAGCCACGTGCCCCGCCCATGGCATTGTTTGTATGAGTTGAAAGCAATGAAATTTTGGAAGAGGAGGCAATTTACATATATAGTCAGAGATGAATGTCAAACTTTATCCTCCCAGTAAATTAGAATTACAAATAGAATCACTTTTTATCTTATACTTAAAATTTCTTATACTTAAAATACCTTTTACTTGGAATTCCCGTGGTATGGTCAAGTTTTGACAATGCCTTTCATAAACCCTTTTAAAATTGATTATAGTTTTGAAATTTAAGAGGATATAGTAGTCATCATAGGTTTGCTGCCATAATAAACAAGCTTGCAATCTCAGTGGCCTAATGCAATAAAGGTTTATTTTTCTCACATGTTACAGCCAATGTGGAATACAGCAGGCGTGGGCTCTGGACCCAGGTGTTTGAATCTGGTGGTTCCTAAGTCAATCCTTAGAGCCCTTCACTGGCTTCTGTGTCTCTGGCTGCCAGATGAGAAGAGAGAGTTGGGGAAAATACACAGGAGACCTGGGAGTGGCATCTGTCACCTCCACCCACAGGCATTGGCCCACATGGAAAAGGCACTGGGGTTTAGGGACAGGGATGAGTCACTGTTGCAAGGCTGACCTCTTTTCTCTATTTTGTTTCTTTTCCAGGAGACTTCTTGGCATCATCACAAAAAAAGATGTTCTGAGACATATGGCCCAGATGGCAAACCAGGACCCCGAATCCATCATGTTTAATTAGCAACAAGGTGGCAATTATTTTCAGAAAAACACTGACTGTGTCATTTAAAAAGAAATAAATGATATGTTATTATTCCAATGAAAGATCATGCATTGGGGACAGCAGAAACAAAAGCTTTGTTTGAAAGGAGGGGAAGAAGAATGAAACCTTTAAAAACAAAAGTATCAATGATTAGGCATTTTATAGCTTTAACCCCGTATGAGTTTCAAGCTGTGTTTCCTAATGAGTTTGCTACTGCTGTGGGGGCATGTGGGTGGGTGTAAATGATGTGATCTATACAAGTATGTGGAGCATGAATGCTGACTCAAGAAACTTTTACCCCTTCTGCTCAAGGCTGATGTTTGTAACTTACAAACACACGTGAAGCGTTGAGTCCAAAAGACAAAGGGGTATCAGCATGTCAGCATCCTTATTTATTGGTTCTTGAAGTTTTGCTGCTATGTTACTGAATCATATTAAAGACATTTGCACTTACTTTGTTGAAAAAGAAAAATTAAATTTGAACACAGTGAAAGCTGCAAGTATGCCAGTGGGTTCGCTCACAACCATCCCATTTCTTGCTCCTGTTCTCAGCCTATTATCTGGCTTATCCATCAGTTTCTGAACCAACACCAGGCGCGCCTGCCATGGTGAGTGTGAAGAAATCATTTCTCTATGCAAGACTGGCATCCTGGGCCTGCACGATGGACTATTGGAGCATATAGTACTGTGCTGTGTCTCCTCCCATACAAAGGGATGCATTCTTATTTTGAGGGTATACACACCCGATCATTGATTTGCATCCCCATTGCATTTGCTTCATTTATTTATTGCTTTTGCCTATGCATTCAATATTGATCATCTCAGCACTTCATGAGCCATAGCTGTTAGTCCCCTAGTCTGCCATAAGCCTGCTTTCATTTACAAGTAGCATATGCAAGAGTCCAAACAGGCTACCCAGTGTTACTACTTATTTTTCCTCTCAGGTCTTATCAGATAACGACTGTGGAGAGGATGAGGCATATGAGTTCTCAGTGGGAACCCCTCCAAATGGATTGCAAGAGAAATACTAAATTGATTATAAATCTGTTCCATTATCTTCTCTATAGGATGCAAAATGTCCAGTTTGAATGTATAAGCATGCACTTCATACTAGCAATCATAGCACAGGAGGACAGCGTTAAATTTTATAAAGCCAATTTGAGCACCGGGCATCTTTGTATTTGAACTTAATGACGCATTTACTCTTTTAGTCAGGATTTTGGTCTTTTCTGCAGAAAGGAATTAAGGTATGTATTAGATCCACCATATGATCTGTGTAAGTAAGATTATCCCACTTGCCCTTGCTCTTAAGTCTTTGTCCCTGCCTTTTCACTGAGTGCCCCTCGTCCTTTTCAATCTCATTGTCACTGGATAGTTCTGCATCACTTAGGTGTGCATTTGGCTTCAAATAACAGAAAACCCAGCAAACACTGAAGGACTGAGTAAGAACCCTGAGAAGGGGGTACTCCAGGACTGTCTCCATAATATCATTGGGTTCCCCATTCTGTTGCTTTTTCGTTTTCACCATTTTTGTCCTCTGGCTTTTGTCCTCTGGCTTATTGCCTCAGAGTTGAAAGATGGTTCCTGAACCATCAGGTATCATGTCTGTTTTCTAAGTGGGAAGAGAAAGGGAGAGGCAAGCAACTAGGTACAATGTCTATCAGGAAAGGAAAGCTTCCCCAGAGATGCTCAGCTTGTATCCGTTGGCTGAAAGTCTGTCATGTGGCTGCTGGTAGCCACACACTAGTGTGGGAAGGAAAATATTGAGCTAGGCACATTACTCTCTGAACGAGATGCATATTATCTTACTAAGGAAGAGTGTTGGTCTTCAGGAGGGGAAGTTTGCCATATTGGATGCCATCATCATGTCCCTGTCATTGCCCTTCCTGTCTTCAATCTTGCCAAACCCCTGTGAATGTTCTTCTGACCTTCTTGCTCCTCATCCCTTCTCTCAGATTTGACCTAGAAGTCCCAGCCCAAATCCATAATTTCTTAGCCCTAATAAGAATTTTCATCTTGGACAAAAATCTAGCTACAAATGGGTTTTCATGAAACTTCTAATTAATGTGCAAAATATATATTTTCTCTAAGTTAATAAATTTTAAATCAGATCATGCTGACACACTAAGAACATTTGTGTGATTCATTGGTTCCTTCCTTCCAAAATAACATCAAATAGCCACCTCAGCATGGCAATATCCAGTCAATAGTAGAGAATTTAATCATTGGTCCTATAAAAGAATAAAATTCATTGTCTTATTTATAGCATGTAAGCCTTGAGTAACAGGTCTTAATGTTAGTGTTGGTGTTGTGGTTTCCACAGAATGTTTACAAGTGAAGTCGGGTTCTCCTGGACTTTAAATCCTAAAAACTCTTAATGACCACTTCATGTAGTTCCCCTCTTATTGCCCTGTGGTCTCCTCAGAGTCAGTGTGTGCTGGGAGAGTATTAGTCATAGCCTGGCTTTATAGAATCCAGGAGGCCCTTTTAGTGGAAACAAATATCTTCCAAAGGGAACCTGAAACAGTGAAAAGATAGCCAGAGGTCAGTGAAACCACAGCCTTTCTTTCTAATCTGGCTGAGGCCAAGGAGGGGAATGAGGAGGAAATATGCTTCCCGGCCAAGGTCACCAAGGGGGACCTTGGGATTTGTGTCCTCCCCAGTGCTTAGAGTAGAGATATCTGCAAATTCATGGCATACAGTTGGAAGAGTTACTTGACTGAAACAACCCAGTCTTACTTTACTTTGTAAATTGAGCCTCTAATTTATTGTGGGGTTCAGGCTCTCCTCAATAGAAGGCCAGAGTCAGACGGGTTGACTAAGGTCAAGGAAGAGGAGTCTGTGTTGGGGACTACCATGGCAGACTGCCTTCCTTCCGTGGATTCCTAACTCAGCCATGTGGTCCACTCACCCATGGGCCTGAGGGCTCAGACAAACCCCATGGGAAACATGCTGCTGTGCTCTGTCTCTCTTTCTTGTAAATGTACTTGGGTAGGGATCCTGAGAGTATTTGCTCTCTCCAAATGCAGAACTTACATCTATTTTGTCTGGTGATCTGATGAACAGCACAGAGATGTGGAGATAAAATAAGCATCTTTCAGAATAATGTTTTATTTTTCTTATTCTTCCAGAACCAAAGGCATTAGACATTTGTAGAACTCTCTGGATTCTCTCTGGATCAGTTTTTAACATAAAAAACCACCAACACATCATGGGAAAGGTGCTCTCTCATGACACACATCACCTGTTTCTTGCTTTTACTGAGGAAATGTGTTGTACAAAAGCACCAAATAAGGGGACCCTGGAAGTAATGCGTGCATTTCTTCTAAGTGGATTTTAGTGCATCCCCTGGGAATACGGATGCTCATGTGGCTTTTAGGGAAAGTCAGAATGTGCTAGAAGTCAGTCATTCAGTATTCAGTGCTTACTGTTACTTTGAACCAGGTAATCTCAGTTCTTCATTTGGTTCTTCCCAAAGACCTTACAAAGGAGATGTGTAAATAGATAGATTTTGAGCCTAATAAGTCAGAGAAATGGAAAATTTTAGAGCAGTTTCTTTCACTTAGGTGAGAACTGATTACTTTAAATTACCAATATGTGCAAATTCTACTTAGTATTCATTATTAGATTCTGAGCTGGAAAAGATGAGAAACCCAAAGAGAACTATTGAATTATCATGCAATTGTAATATTATGCTTTCATTTTAACTCTGTGTGGGCAGTGTTCTGTTAGACTAAGCTTCTAGCCTTTGAAATGATTTACATGAGGAGAGAGCCTGTATATCTGACTTGGGAAACATTAAGCAGACCCTATTTTCACTGGCGCGGTAATAACTATTTATTTGCCATCCTAGAGGTGCTGGGAATGAGCCCACGTGCGACTTTTATGAGATATATTCACATTTGGTGTTGGAACGACCACATAGCAAAGTGTTTTTTTTTTTTAAATTGTATTACTCTGTGTAAATGTTGGCACCTTATTAAATATTAAATGTTTGAACTCTATTTTTAAAAATAAAACAAGCACAGAGTCCACAACAAACATATTGTAAACGGAAGAGTTACTGATTTCACAGTGTGTTTCTACACAGTAGAACCTCTGGAAACCTGGTTCCTGTGACTTGGTTGGACTATCCAGTAAAGTTAAAGACCCATCCTTAAGACTGATACACAGATTGTGAAGTCCATTCAGTCAGCTTTAAAATTCCTTGTTCTTGGCTGGGTGGGTGATGACCAAATAAAAATTCAGACTGAGGCTATCAGTTTCCAAGGATTGGGTAGGAACACTGTCCTCAGGCCATGTGTGTGTTTGCCCTGTGTGAAGGCTGGGGAGTACAGTTTGGGCAATGGTTTAACATTCATTCATTCTTTCATCCTTTCTTTCAGTAGAAAATTTTCTATTTATTACTTTGGGAACCACAAGGGTTGAATTATGTCTTTCCCCACGAGTTTTTTTTTTTTTTTTTAAACTCTACTTTACAGAGAATTTGGAAGAAAGACAAGAAAGGAACAAAGGATGCCTACAGATCCTTGACCTAGAAGAGGTGCTATTTAATATGGGTGGTTAGAGGAGTCCCCGCTGGTTAGGGGAGGGGACCAGCTGGGGGCACAGCTGGGGAAACGGTATCTTCAGCAGAGGGGACAGCAAGTGCAAATGTCCTGAGATGGAAATGGGTCTAGCCTGCTGGGGGCCCACCAGGGGTGGATGGCTGCAGCCTTGGGATGGGAGTGGGGGTATTTGAAGTTGGGTTTGTTTTCCCTTTGGGAGGAGGGTAGACACAGCAGATGCTTCAGGGTCTTGAAGGACCAGGTAAAGTCCTGGAATTCAGAGGAGTGACATGATTTGACTTGTGTTGTCCACAAACCATTCTGGCTGTTGGACAGCAACACTGGAAGCCAGGGCTCTGGATAAGAGTCTATTGCAAATAGGCCAGGCACGGTGGCTCAAACCTGTAATCCTAGCACTTTGAGAGGCCGAGGTGGGCAGATCACTTGAGATGAGGAGTTTGAGACCAGCCTGGCCAACATGGTGAAACCCTGTCTCTACCAAAAAAAAATATAAAAATGAGCCAGGCATGGTGGCAGGTCCCTGTAATCCCAGCTATTTGGAAGGCTGAGGCACGAGAATTGCTTGAACCTGGGAGGTGGAGGTTACAGCGAGCCGAGATCGTGCCACTGCACTCCAGCCTGGGCAACAGAGCAAGACTCCATCTCAAAAAAACAAAAAGAGTCTATTGCAAATAGGTGAGTGATGATGGGAGCTTGCCCTAGAAAATTCTTGAATTCCAGTTATACAGTTGCTCCTCAGTATCTGTGGGAGATTTCTTTCAGGACTCCCTCATAGATTCCAAAATCCATGATGCTTAAGTCCCTTACATAAAATGCTGTATTATTTGCATGTAGTCCACACATGTCCTCCTGTCTACTTTAAACATTCTCTAGACTACTTAGAATACTTAGTTCAATGTAATGCTATGTAAACAGTTGTTAAACTGCATTGTTTATGGAATAGTGACAAGAAAAAAATCTATACATATTCAGTACAGATGCAACCAGCCATTTTTTTCCTGAATATTTTCAATCCACAGTTGAATCCACAGATGCAGAACCCATGGATATGGAGGGCTAACTGTAATTCCAAGGTAGAGCCAACAGATTTGCTGATGGAACTGATACAAAATGGCACAACTAAGTTGCTATTTACTGAGATGGGCTAGACTAGGTGAGGAGCTCCCTTTTGGAAATGCTACATGAGAGATGTCTCTTAGACATTCAGGTTTGGAGTTCAGGGGAATCATTACGGTTTGAGATGTAAATGAAGCCATTGGCATATTAGTAGCATCGGTGGCATTTAAAGCCATGCCTGGAAACTTTTGTGGTCTCATGATATCCTAAGAGCAAACAGTATAATCTTTTTTTTTTTTTTGAGATGGGAATCTCGCCCTGTCACCTAGGCTGGAGTGCAGTGGTATGATCTTAGCTCACTGCAGCCTCCACCTCCTGGATTCAAGTGATTCTCCTGACTCATCCTCCTTAGTAGCTGGGATTACAGGTGCACACGACCACGCCTGGCTAATTTTCTGTATTTTTGTTAAAGACAGACAGGGTTTCACCATGTTGGCCAGGCTGGTCTCGAACTCTTGACCTCAAGTGATCTGCTTCCCTTGGCCTCCCAAAGTGCTGGGATTACAGGCATGAGCCACCGCACCCAGCCAGAATTGTCTTCTAACAGAATTTCAATATTGAGTTTTCAGGGACTCACACCAATGTTACAGGCCAATAGGACTGCACTTGAGTTCCGGATCCATTGAGTCCTGGCTCCGTGTGCCATTGTCAAAGAGACTGAACTCCTCTGAGCCTGGGTTTCCCCATCTCTATAGAGTGAGCTACTGCTCTTGCCACAGCAGCATGGCTGTGAGAATTAAGTGAAGTAATTGCTGTACAGTACTTGGCATAGAATATGACAAGGCAAATGGTAGACATTATCATCTTCTCTGATTATGAAGCCATCTCAGTAGATTTATTTGGAAATTACTTCAATTAATTTTGTGTTGTTAAAGAACGTATAACACTTTAGTTTAATTATAAGGCCACAGAAAGTAAACACAGATCAGACTAGCCAAATGCTTTTTTTCCAGTCTCTGCAGTCATTTTTCTAAAAAGCAAAACAAAACAAAAACTCAGATCTCTTAAGGGATATATATTTTTTAAAAAGCCTCTGTCTCCAAATTAATAGGAAATTATAGAAGGAAGCCACTTGATAGAAAATTCCATGTCTCTGTAACTTTATATTGAGTTGAAGAGCAGAAAAGCATCAGTATCATACTGAACTATGTATTGATTAGTTTGAAATTCGGAAGAAGAATTCATGGAACACAAGAAAGTGTATAGCTTGCTCATTTTCACGCAACCTAAAACTCAATACCCTGTGCACTTCCAGACAGAAAAATCTCTCCAGCATGGTGTTAATGTAGAAATGAGTCTGTTAGTAAAACTCATGAAAGAACAGCGTTTGTGGGCCTTGGACATTTCCTGTCGCCATGATGTCATTAAAAGCCAGAGGGGGAGAATGAACAAATAGGATTTGTCCGAAAAGTGACAGCCCATCAGTTTTAATTCTGGAGACTTAGCTAGAGCTAACCAGGATGGCCTTGCAAATAAAACCCTGGGTCATGTATGGGTTTCCTGGGCTTTCATGGGTTGAGAAAGGACTAGAAATGTCCATCTCCGTCAACTACCATCAGGAACAGAGTGCTTCGGCTGAGCATGGGGTGCCTGGTGTGCCCGTTGTTAAAACTCTTCCCCAGTTCATTGGTCGTCAATTGGCCAGAAAGAAGCTACCATATGTGAAGGCAGATAGGGAGCATCTATTTCTAGCTGTTCCTCGACATTGCATTTCATTAAAGAAATGTTTTTTCTTTCTGAATGAGCAATAAGCAGAGAGCACCTTGTGGGGATTTTCAGACCCCTTTAGTCAGGGCTTGGCTCACAGAACGAAGGGAGCAATTAATGTGTGATTCCAGCGCTTGTTATGGAACACGTATTTCAAAGATGAAACAGCCGTCCTCAATCCAAACAGATTCTGTCAGAGAAATTGAAAACACATCCATAAATTCTCATCCCACAGGCTCCTAACAGGTTGGATCCAGAGGATGCTCACTGGTAGTAGAACATTCCTTCCTTCTGTGGGACTCACATGTTCATTTCACACACATTCACTCTCTCAGGGCTTCCACCTGTTTCCAGCTGATACAAACCCAAACGAAAATTGGTGCTAGCTCCCTCTGGATGAACAGGTTTCCTTTTCTGACATTTCTCAAACTTCAGCCTCTCCCCAGAAAGACATTTGCAGGAATGGCTGCTGAGTGACTTACATGATCAGCAATGAACTTTCTCCAGGGAGTGGCCAAGCCAAGTTGCTCCATGGAGCAGGAGTCTCGACTCGTCATTAAAAAGTTAGGGAGAGGCCAGGTGTGGTGGCTCATGCCTGTAATCCCAGTGCCTTTGGAGGCTGTGGTGAGAGGATCGCTTGAGGCTACAAGTTAAAGACCAGCCTGGACAACACAGTAAGACCCCAATCTCTACAAAATTTTTTTAAAAAATTAGCCAGGTATGGTGGTGAGTACTGGTGGTTCCGCTACTTGAGAGGTGGAGGTGAAAGGATCACTTGAGCCCAGAAGTTTGACACCGCAGTGAGCTATGATTGCACCACTGCACTCCAGCCTGGGCAACAGAGTGACACTCTGTCTCAGGGGGGAAAAGAAAGCTAGGGAGAAAGAGTGGGATTGCATTCAGTGGAGATGATTTCCCAAAGTGCCTCCAAGGTACAGTGTCTGCAGGATGCTGCAAAGTGCCAGAGGCAGGGTGGATTTTGTAGTTAACTAAATTGAGCGTGAGGGTCCAGGAAGTCTTTTTAAAGTTTCTTTTGAGAATTTCTAGTTGAGTGACTGGGAGAACTGACTTAACTTTAATACACTGCAGCCACATCATCTGAAAGCAGTGACTTGCTAATCAGAGTGTGATCTAGGGATTACCTGTGTCTGTACTGCCGGAGCAAGTCCCAGTTAGCAATGCAGAATTGCAAGCCCCATCCAGGTCTGCGGAGTCAGGCAGAATTAAACAACCCCAGGTGATTTGTGTGCAGAGTACCATTTGAGAAGTGCTGCCTTAGGTGACCAGGTGATCTGAGTTTACTTCCAGCTCTAAGACCCAAGTTTCTCTAAGACTCTCTTACTTTCAAAGGAAAAAGGAGTGATGGGTGCGGTGATTGGGCCACTGAAGGAGCCGGTCCAGAGAAACAGGGTGGAGAGAAGCTTGGCATGAGAGCTCTAAGCCCTATTTCTCATTCCCCAAACTTTCCCAGTTACAGCTATCCTCCTGCGTGATGCTCCATCTCAGAGATTCTCAGCCTCAGCACTAGACATTTGGGGCCATCCTGTGCACTGTATGATGTTGAGCAGCATATCTGGCCTCTACCCACTAGATGCCATAGCACCCCTCACCTAGTTGTGACTCCAGAAATGTCTCCAGACATTGCGAAGTGTCCTGGGTGGGGGTGACGTATGCAAATCTTCCCCATCCCCTCCCCTAATTGTATAGAAGAGAGCACTGTGGTTTACAAAGCGTGGGAAAAGGGAGCACCCTTTGGCGTCCTTTTGGTGTTTTTCTTAACACTGGATGAAAATTGCTAGTTTAAGGCAAAGACTGATGGGGACTCCTGTCCTGCTTCAATGACTCCCCATGGCTGGGGAAGAGTTCCCTCAGCATTGAAGCAGAAAACAGCAATTTAAGGGGAGAGGGTGCATTTGCTTCTTTCTGAGAACCTAATGGTGAGCCCAGGAAGAGTGAAGTCATCTTACCTGGGCATAAGTCTCATGCCAATTGGTGATTTCAAAGCGATTGGCTTACTTTCAGCTGTCTGTGTGATGACACTGTTATCCTTCCTCGGTTGCCTCCCACGCTCAGACCACGTACGCAAGCATGTCGACGAAATCGCTCTTTGCTGGGTACATCTCATTAGAAAGATTCCTAGCTGCTTTCTTGAGTCAACTTGAACATTTTTGTGTCTTTATTCAAAGCTTAAAGGAGTGGTCAGCCAACTATAGCACGTGGCTAAATGCAACCTGTCGCTTCTTTTTGCAGATAAAGTTTACTGGCACACAGCCATGTGCAGCCGTTTACATATTGTCTATGGCTGCTTTTTATGTTTGTTTGTTTGTTTTAGTCTTTGGCTGTTTTTGTGATACAATGGTGGAGTTAAGTAATGGCAACAGTGACTGCCTGGCCTACAAAGCCCAAAATTTTTACTCTCAGGTCCTTGACAGAAAAAGTTTGTTGGCTCTTGGCTTAGAGTAAATTGGGGTCACAAAACCGTTGGATAGTCACAAAGAGTAATTTAACTTTCTTAGACTTGATGTAAAATATAAAGAAATGCTTCAAATACAGAATCAAGGAGAGATGCGTGTGTCAGTGGCATAAGATGGATTTGTTAAAATGATTTTCCATCCTCCAGGTTTCTCCAATAGCTTAATTTGTGCCAGAATGATCTGTCCTGACTTAGATATTAACTGAGATGTTTATGGCCTCTGTCAGAATTTAAATGTTTTCTGTAACAGAAAATGACACTTAACATTTGAATAGCACTGTGTCATTTACGAAAGAATTTTAATATTTGTGTTTTTCTCAATGGTCCTGTGTGGGAAAAATTATACCTATTATTTAGAAGACAAAACTGACACTCAGAAGAATCACCTGTGGAGATTTTGCAACATACCAATGCACTGGTGCCATGCACTGAGATTCTGATTAAGGCCATCATGAGTGGGATCTTCCATCAACGTTATAAAAGGTCACCCGGTGATTCTAATGTGAAATTGAGAACCTCTGGGCTCCAGGGATTTGCTCAAGTTGATATACCTAGGAGGTGGTCTGGTTGGAGGAAGCTCAAACTTGGCTCTTCTTCATGACTTCAAGTCCAAGAACATTTTCCTACAATATGACAACCCATCTTAGCTCAAATTAGTCTTTCAATCCAATTGGTGGGTCTAACCCAGTGGTTCTCAAAGTATGGCCCTTGGACCAGGAGTATCAGGGTCACCCAGCAGTCTGTTAGAAAGGTAAGCTCTCTGTCATACCCTGGACCTGGTAAATCTCAAAGTCTGGGGATGGGGCCTATTCCTCTGTGTTTTACCAAACCCTCTAGCTGGTTTAGAGGCAGCTCCAGTTTGAGAACCACTGGTCTATCCTGGGAAAGAGGATAGATAAATTTTAATGGAAGTAAGGGGCTAAAACTGGAAAAATACCACACACACATATACATGTGCACACACACATACACACACACACAACCAGGCCTGGCCTCTGGGAAATTGACTCTGGGTGGGGAGGGGCAGAATGAACATGAGAAGTGATAAGAAAAGTGAGAATCTGTGCATGTCTGAGGAAGTGTGAACATACCCGGATGGCAGAAAAAGCAAAAGGATCTCACCAGCCCCTGAGTTGAGCCTCTGCAGACTTCATCTTCCCTTGGGCAGCCCTGAAGGTGTTAACAAGAGTTTCTGCATCCTTTTGCTGGGCTGGCAGGTCAGAGGGATTTTTTGTTGTTGTTGTTATCGTTTCATTTTTTGTTTTCAAAGTTTTGGGTTTTCCTGAATCAAGCACTTGGTTGAGATGAACATTCCTGTGTGATTAAATGAGCCTCCTCCTGCTTGGAGCCAAAGTCACATTCCTTGCTTCGGTTTTATCCCAGGTGCTCCTTTTTAATTGCATTTTGTATTCAACCGTGCAGCCACCCCCTTCCCAGAGAGGGCTGGCCCCCTAATCACTACAGTGCTGTTACCCCTGCAGCTGGGACTTCAAAGGCCCCAGAAGTCATATTGTAACGTGAGCTCCAAATCGTCCCTGAGATGAACACAGAGAGGCATCATCAGTCAAAACTCATCAAGGGGAAGGGATATCTCTGTGTGGCATGAGGGTGACAGAATCCAGCCTCACCCTCAGTCCCCCTCAGGGCCTCCCCTTCCACAGCATTGCCATTCCATATCTGAAAACCACACCAACACACACGTAATTCAGGGCTGTGCACTGGTCACCCAGAGCAAGGGGACAGACATGTATGCCCAGGAAAAACTGTTTCAAGCAAACGTTCACAGCACCAGCTGCCAATGGGGGAAGACAGGCAGAGGAGGCTCCCGCAGACAGACATGGGAAAGTACAAACGATGATTACAGGCTCCGAAACAGAGCTGTTGTTGGGGGAAATCACAGCATCTGATTTGGGTTTTGCTTTTGTAATTACTGGACCCAGAGAATGTAACTGCAAAGCACATGCTGTTTCCAAAATGGGTGGGACCATGTGAGTTCATGACGGCTTCAAATCTACACTCTGGCATTCAAGTTTGACTCCAGGAGTTAACAAGAGCAGGCCCTGCTTTACATAGTAGCTTCATTTGAAGTTCCAAAGCTCAGTACCTGGAAGCAGATGGGGTAACTTGTGATTCTATTTTATTTCTTTAGCCTGGAACCAATATAAAATATTGATTTCTAATGTGGGAATTCTGAAGAGGAAAAATTAGGGTTGACTTTTTTGGGGTCAAATCTATGAGTTTCTCAAGGTCAAAGAGCCGTGTCTCCATTATCTTTCTTCGGTGTCAGTTCTCATATGTTGTATATTGATGATAAAACAATATAATGTATGCTTTTGAACAATGGATAAATGCTGAAAGCCTGTTCTTTAGCTGTGACCTTTTAGAATAAATCAGGAAAATAACCCTGGCAGAGTTTTCTGGAGACATGGAGCATTTCTCCAAAAGAGACCCATCTGCCACTGTGTAAAACGTCACATAAAACACTACGTGTCAAAAGAAAACAGTAATCGGCTTGGTGTTTCATGGCCTGAGAGGAGCTGCTTAGTTCAGACACCCTGAACTTCCAAAGAATGAATATGAAAGTGGAATCTGAAGACATTATGTGCCCCGGTGTATCTTTGATCAAACTGAACCTGCAAAGAAGTGTGGCAGGCTCTAAAAGCTGCGGCGACTAACCGCTCAGGAAACCCATGCCAGTGACTTTACGGAACATGTCACATCAAAGGGGAAAAGTGCCCCACTGAATGAAAAGTTCTTTGGTATTCAATGTGGAGAGAGAATAGAAATGAGATTAAATTTCAGTATTTCTGGATTTGGTTAATAGATTCTCTCTTCCAAATATAAGAACTTTAAGTGATTCTGTTGACTTAGTAGAAAAATATCCGAAGGGCACATCTCATAACTAGGTCTAAGGGCAATGAAAACATAAAACGATAGATAAGAGAGAATATCATAATCTTTAGAGAAGTAGTTCAAAAATTTTTTTCAGCTGTGACATCCAAGATGATGTCTAGACACTGCAACGGGTAGACCCTGGTTTTGTAGGGACATCCCAGGACACTATTTCCAACTTGACTCTGAAGGAGCTAAGACTATGCCACCCCAAAATATGCTGCTCTGGCATATTGACTATTTTGAATGAAAGGAACTTAAACAACAATAACAAAAAAACAGGTGCAAGAACTTCACTCTGATCTTCATTTTGTTTCTTAAAAGCAGAAGATGAAATTCTCATGTGAAAGACATCCTTCTTACACAAAAAGAAATAATCTTATCAAGGATGGGAAGTTGAAACCGAGAGAATTCCATACAGACCTTGTTAAAATAGCTTATCTTTTTAGCCTCCCCACATAATTTAGTTGCTTTTTTCACAACTTAGCTATTCCCTGTCAAATTCAGTATATAAGTGACTGACTTATAACTGCTTCTTTGGGCCTTCATAACCTTATGAGGGCTCCCGTGCTATGTAAAACTTGGTATTAAATGAGTCTGTATGCTTTTCTCCTGTTGAGCTGTCTTACTGCAATTTAATAATCAGGCCCTGCAGGGACCCTAGCTGCCCTGGGCCAGAGGGCCAAGCACTCTTATTTTCTCCCTCCTCCCTTCCAAGAGCCTAGCTCCATCCCACCACTCCTTCTATGCTTGAGATAGAAAATGCGATTTCTCTCCAGTCTGTGCCAGCCAAAGTGTCCCCAGTCACCTTGGATTCTCACATTCTTCAGAGGGAGGCAATTGCAAGTTAAATCAGTCCCTGTTTGCTAAAATGCATCACTTCTTATGAGTTGTGTTGATGGGGCCATTCATTAAAAAACTTCAGCCTCACTTATTTGGGGCTAGAGGGCTGTGTCTTGCCAAAAGAACATTTCTTTAGCTGATATCTGATTTAGGATCATAATACCTCTGGCCACCATTTTTTATAGAGGTGAAGCCAAGTGAAAATGATCTATTGAAGGGCTTTAACTTTGGCATAAGATGGACATGGTTTTGAATCCAGGCTCTGCTACTTCCTACCTGTGTAACTCTGGGCAAATCATTTAACCTCTCTAAGCTTTGATATTCTCATCTATAACATATAGTAATTCATCTACCCATACAAACTTGTTGGGCACAGCAGATGGCAGAGCATGAATGCTCAAAAATGTGATTATAGCAGAGATAACCAATGCTCACCAAATCTGTGTTCTCCTTTTCTTCATGGGTCCACAGCTAGACTACATTTCCCAGCTCCCCTTGCAGTTAGGTATGGTCAATACTGGTTCTAGCCAATGGAATGTGAGCAGGAGTGAAGCCTGTAAAGCCCATGAGCAATCCCATGCAATCTTCTTCTCTGCTGGTCTGGAATGGTGATGACCCAGAATGACCTTGGAAGCCATGTGTTGAAGATGGCAGCTCTGCTGTCAGCCTGGGCCTCTGAATGACTGTGGAAGAGGAATTCCCAGTGACTTCTTTACCTGCCCAGCACTGTCATGTGAATAAGAAACAAATCTCTGTGGTATTGAGCCATTTTCCACTTTTGGGGTAAATCTGATAAAGCAGATAGTATACCCAGAATATGCAGTTATTACCACTATAAATTCCTAGAATGCTGGGTAGTGGCGTAATGAAGCTAGCTTGTACCAGCTCTCAAGAGCTGATGGTTACATTTGTAGGCTTTCATGGGCCAGTTGATGTCGTATTCCTAGCTTAAAATCAGCCATAGTGGGAATGTTTACACCACAGAAATTGGCAAATACTATATACCAGTCTTTCCTCCTCGTCCTCACTGGAGCATTTACTGGCACTCCACTGACTAAGAATATATCTTTTTCCTCTTTGCCTTATCCCAAAGCCTCATAACCTAGTGCATTACATATTAGAATAACGCAAAAAGTGTTTGTGGCTACAACTCAAGACTAGGCTTGAGTAAATTAAAAGAGGAGACATTGTGAGAGGATGAAAGCTAATGTTCAGGGTTAGACAGAACATACGGTGAAGGAGGAAGAACAGTCTAATCTTTGCCTTTCTGAAATAGGGATATCTGGAGCTAAGGATACATGTTTGTGTCTTGGGTCTCTTTGGAATTCAGGTCTTTAACCTCTTTTATCTCCCCTGTCTGGACTGGTTGTCACTGCTTCATCAGCAAGTGGATGTCTTCTAAAGTACAGTGAATCTCCCCTCACTCCCAAGCCCTCCGTAATGACAGGCACTGGGGAAAGTGTTTTATTCTCTTGATGTTCCTCTAAGGGAGGTTGTGGCCAGTACCAGGAGGCTGTCTCAGTCTGAGTTCCCCCAACAGCAGAATCCCCTGTCTCGGGGGATTCAAGTGCAAGTCATTTATTTGGAAGGTGATGCCAGAAAACAGCATGGCAGAGCGGGGAAGAGGTGAAACAGAAAAGGAAGGGCAACCAGCAAAGTGTGCTTTCCTCAGCAACTTGCAGCTGTTGGATGCTGGGCTAGTTTAGAATATGTGTCTCAGAGTTATCACTGCAGAAAGGAAGAAGGGGACTGGGGTATTTATTGGCTCTCTTGAGTCAATGTGGTGCCATCTGCCTAAGATGCTTATAACCTGTCCAGACAACCAGACTGCCTCTGTTCTTTCATTACCTAGCTCCCGAGAATCTTTTTACTCCACTGTGACTTCCTTGCTTCACCAGAGGTGAGCTGACTCCTTTATTCAGAACTCTCAGTATGGATGTCACATGTATTCTCTTAGCTGCCCTTGACCCTGACTCTGATAATATATTCAACCTGACCTCTGTATGCCTTCAGTGCCCTTCAGTGCATTCATGGATAAGAAGAATGCTTTGAATCACAATCTCAAAAATAACATAACTGGAGGGGTCTTCTCTTATGATCCAACATGATTCCTACCATCCTAGATTAGATATACATTTCACCAGGATTTCTGCACTGTGGTAGACACAAAAATTGACCCCAGGGATGTTTACATCCTAATCCCTGGAATCTGTGAATATGTTACGCAGCATGGCAAAAGGGCTTTGCAGATGTGATTA
The DNA here is from genome assembly GCA_963573385.1 of Cacajao melanocephalus. Taxonomy (NCBI): domain Eukaryota; kingdom Metazoa; phylum Chordata; class Mammalia; order Primates; family Pitheciidae; genus Cacajao; species Cacajao melanocephalus. The sequence goes on along the minus strand of CAUYLG010060134.1, from coordinate 26,568 downwards.
AGGAGCTTGAGATTGGGAGATAATCCTGGGTGGGCCAAGTGGATCCATGTGATCATGAGGATCCTTAGAAGAAAGAGACAGGAGGGTCTGAGTCAGAGAAGGTGTTGTAACAATGGAAGTAGACTAGAGTGACATGGAGCCATGAGCCAAGAAATGTGAGAAGCTTCTGAAAGCTAGAAAAAGCAAGGAATAGATTCTTCTCTAAAGTCCAAAGAGAGAATGCAGTTGTACCAACACCTTGGTTTTTAACTCATAAGATGCATTCACACTTCTGCCCTCTGAAACTATGAGATAATAAATTTATGATGTTTTAAGCCACTAAATTTGTGGTAATTTGTTACAGCAGTGATATGAAATGAATACACCCACTGTTCACATTGTAAAAATTATGGATTTTTGACTTGTTTTTTGGAGATCCAATGTCACTGTGATGTTTAGCTATCCCATGTGCTTTCAGAAATTGGCTTTGTGGACTACTGTAACCAAATCAAGGTCAGGGTTGGCTACTCTCTGGGGCTTGCTGTCATGAATCTGCTGGCAGCCTCTCAGGGCAGAGACCCTGACCTCGCATGTAGGTAGGTTATCTCTTGCTGGGAGCGAGATCTCCTGTTGATGGCACTTGCTGATTATAGTTCACTTATTTATGGATTAACTGCTTCTTTTGATTACTCACACTATTCTTTCGTGTGTGGATAATCCTTTATCCAAATAATCAAAAATTCAATGCCCAAGCACGTTCCATTTTGGGGCACTTGGAATCCAAAGATTTTGTAGCTCTGCTCCCTTGGTTCCTTCAAAGCAGAAATATTTTATGTTATGCTCTGCTTCCTTCAAAGCAGAAATAGTTTTTGTTCTCACCAGATTGGTTGGCTAATTCATGAATGTCCTTCATTCTGGATAAAAATAGCAAATATTTCCTGAACACTTTACTATGCCTGTCAAACTCTAGGCTGAGCCCGTTTGATGTTCATTATACTTTGAGTCGCTCTGAGCTAAGACACCATGGCTGTCCCCATTTTGCAGATGAGAACATGAGGGCTGGAAAGGTTTTGTGGCTTGAGAATGCTCACACAGCTAGAGTACGGCAGAGCTTTGCTCTGAAGCCAGGCAGCCTGATTCTCAAGCTCACACTTCTACCCGGCAACAGCACTGCTACACTCTTTTTGGAAGTGGCCCAAGTTCACTCCCAGAAACAGAGGTAAAGTGAACAACTTGCCTTAACTGGTAGTGGGAGAGGCCAAGAGTCAGGAGGTGAAAGCAACGCCTTTGTTGCACTTTCTCCTGGACACACCCTTGTGTGACAGGAGGGACTCCCAGAGCACGTGACAGTCACTAGTTTCCTTTCTGTGTCCAGGACATTGGTCTCACCTCCTACCTCGCAAAGAAGCGAAGGTGATAATTTTCTTAATGTTTTGTGATCAAAATGGATTAAAAAGGGTTCCTGCTGTGTCTAGTGTGGTTTATGGAGAACGTCTGTGTCAACAAAATGTTTGCATCAACAAAAAAGAAAGTTCCTGGTCGTTTCTGCATTTCAACTCCCTCAGTTTGGTTGCGTTTCCCATCTGCCTCACACATCGATGGTATTCATCTGCTGTTCGATTTGTGGAATGGCTGGGCAGCCTTTACAGAGCTCCAGATTTCCTTCCTTTCAGCTTGGAGGGCATGGTGCTTACATAGTGGTTCTCAATCAGTAGTGACTTTGCTCCTCAAGGGACGTTTGGCAATATCTAGAGACATTTTTTATTCTCACAACTGGGGGAGGACGTGATTGGTATCTAGTGGGTTGTATTCGTTTCCTGATGTTGTTGTATGTATCAAACTATCACAAACTTGGTGGCTTAAAATAGCAGACATTTATTCTCTCACAATTCTGGAAGCCAGAAATCCAAAATGAACATATCAGCAGGGTTGGTTCCTTCTGGAGACCCTGAGGGAGAATCCTTTCTGTGCCTCTCTCCTAGGTCCAGCTGGTCACCCACAGTCATTGACATTCCATGGCTTGTAGCAGCAGCACTCCAGTCTCTGTGTCTGACTTCGCACGGCCTTCCCCTCTGTGTCTGCATCTCAGATCTTCCTCTCCTTTCTTTTATATGGACATCTGTCATTGGATTTAGGACCCAACCTAAATCCAGCATAATCTCATCCTGAGGTCCTTAACTTGATGACATCTGCAAAAACATGCTATTTACAAATAAGGTTACATTCACAGGTACTGGGGTTTAGGTCTTGAACATATCTTTTCAGAGGACACTATTCAATCTCCTACATGAGTAGATGCCAGGGAGGCTGAGATACAGCTGACAGCACAGGACAGCCCTCTCACAAAGAGGCTGAGAAACTCTGCATGAATGAGAAATTGGATTGCAGCAGAGAATACCTTTCCCTGTACTTTAAGCCCTTCAGCCAGCTGTGGTGTGCTGTGTGATCCAGTGCAGGCAATGCAATCAGACGCCAGCTATTACCTCCTTTTTTCTCAAGTGTGAATGATTGTTTCCAATGAGTGGAGGCCATTTGTGCCCAGTAGGTGGCATTCAAATACCCCACATAACCAAGCCTGGTGTGCAGATGACACGACAGGTAAGAAATGAATGCAACTTGCAGAATTGTGTGGATTCAGGTATATACATCTATAGTTTTCATCTTTCTCATAAATACATGTTATGAACCTCTGATTTCCCAACATAAGCCCTCAGGGCTTTCCCCTTCTCCAGCCTCCTCCTCACCTTAATGATTGCTCTTTTGGATCCAGTGTTTTATAGGAATTTATACCAGGGGTCCCAAACTTTTCCCGCAATGAGCCAGATATTAAATATTTTAGGCTTTGCAGTCCAAAAGGCGAAAATGAGAATACCATCTGAATTCTGAGATAACTAGAAAGAGAAATCCTGTGGCTCCCTGCCCCATTTGATTGGGTGGCTGCTCCTGGGTGGCAGGCAGCTTTCTGCCCAGGTGCCATCTACTGCAGACTTTCTCTAGGGGAAGAGTGACCGGCCTTTGAATCCCAACCCTAGGCTCTGGGAGGAAGGGGGAAGGCCTTGAGTCGGGGAAAGATCGCTACTATGATCAGTTTCGCTCTCTGCCCTGGTGACACCCGGTCCTCGTGCACCCTTCTCTCCTTTTGGAGAGCTGGGCCATCTCAACTTGGGCAGCTGGCTGGAGGGCCCTGGACTGCTTGGTGCTTAGCGGTTTCCCACAGCAGACACCTCACTGTGTAGGTGATCAGCACCACTGGCCTGGGAAGCAGGTTGTGGGAACAGAAGGGGAAATGGGGCAGAGGACGATGTCCTGGCTGGTCTCCCCGCTCCCAGTGGCAGCTTGCTCCAGCAAGGTCAGTGGGCCACACAAACTCAGGTGGTGGGCTGAATTTGGCCCATGGGCCATAATTTGCCAGCCTCTGGTTTGATTATATGGCAGATACTCAATTAGTTCTTTTTGCTTGAGAAATTGTAGAACCTTTTGCTTGAGAAATTATTATAATTCTTTTCGCTTGAGAATTTGCAACATTTGCAAATGAGTTGAAATAATGTTGAAAGCAGTGAGAACCATTTGACACCTCTGTGCTAAGCTAGTCCATAGTTTTTTTTTTTTTTAATTTACAGATTAATACATCAAGGCTTAGAAAAATGGACACCGTCAAGCTTCTCTTTGCAAATTAACATGGGGGCCAAAGAGATATCCAGCATCAGGGAGCTGAAAGGAATGCTTTTGCCCTTTGCATCTTGAAGTTTAGCTCCTCGGCTCCTCCACATTCACAACCATCTTACTAGAGTACACAATCCTGCAAAATGCAAGCATCAGGGATCAGATTCTATTTATTCTTGTGATACATAGTTCAGTTTTGGCAAACGAATGTTTTGGGAACAATGACCAATGAATATGTCTTTTCTTTTACGATATAATCCTCAAAGACAAATATTAGAAGCCGTATGTTTAGAAAGAAAAGAGCAGTGAACTCCAACATCTGAAGTTTCAAATGTCGTGACCGTGTGCTGCCTATGCCAACTGTCTGGCATTTGCAATATGGACGCTTTGCTTAAGAAAAAATGCTTTCCTAGTCAAAGCCCCAGAAAATTATCTGCTATCACAGCAGTGACTGCTTCTGTCAGCAAGTATTTTTTCCTTGCTTACAAACTTCATCAAAATGCCTTTTCAGAAACCAGCTGTCACCTCCCCTTCTATTCAGCTAACCTCAGACTGTTTCCTCCTTGGGATGCACACTTACCAATCCTCTCGAAGCCAAGTTAGATCAGGTTTGTCGGATGTCAGCTCTTGCCCTCTCCCTTTGGAAATCCATCCTGATGGAATTTGAGCTGAAGACATTTCCAGAGTCCTTCACTGTGCAGAAATTCTGAATGAAATAGATTTCACGTCTGTCACTCTGCTATGGAAGTGATCAATAGCCATCAAAAACAGATATTTTTAATGAAGAAATGGAAAATCTAGGATAACAAATGAGAGATTTGAGTCTAGGAGAGGGCAGAAAATGAGTTTTAGGCCTTCAAAACCATGTTCCTGCCTCATGATGAAGGAGCTATCTCAGAGGGAAGATTCATGCCTATCTTGTGGCTGAAGATGCTGAAATGGCTCACTTGCACCTCCAGATCCAGATCCTTGCCAATGCCCAGACAAATGGGGTCCCTGTGTGAGGAAAGGAGGACTCAGTGTGGGTTCTGCTACCTCCTGAATCTTTTTTCATCTTCTATGGCACCTGCTATTTTGCTGCTGAGGTTTCTTCTGGGCCTGTATGACATGCCTGTAATTTTGAGGTGACAATGAGCAATGCCCTCCTCCTCCACATAAATACGGGCTTTCAGGGCTACAGCCTTGGCTTTCTCATCTGGACAAGCTCTGTCTGCTACCTTAGCCAGGGTCTTGGTTTTGACCATCCCTCCGCAGTCTCTGGCCTCGGTCTGTCTCCAGAACTCCAGATTGGCTTCTTTATCTTCCTGTTTGGATGCAGCTGAAGATCCCTCAGGCACTTCAAACTCAGTGTGCCATTTACAAGAGACACACTTTAGATCCAAAGCCACCGAAAGGTTGAAAGATTTCATATCTGGAAGCGATTTGGCATCTCCAAGGGCATTTGGCATCCCCATACCTCTGGGATGAGATGGATGAGGAGGAGTCAGTGATGATGCTTCATGTTACTAGAGTTAACTGGGAGGGTACAGAGATGTTGGGAAGGTAGAAGTGGTGGTGTCATGGGGGTATGATGGTGACTTAGAAGAGGAAAATGGAGTTGTGTTGATGAGTTCTTTTTGGTTACAAATCACAAAGACTTAAATTAGCTTAAACATACACACACACACACACACACACACATTCCACACCCCCCCCACACACACCAAAGGAAAAAAAGCTTTCTAATTTTGTTGGCTTAAGGAACTAGGAAGTCCAAAGAGGTAGTCTCAGGAAGAGCTGGATCCAGGTATTCAAACAGTGTTGTCATAGACTGGGTTACCTCATCAAGAAGGCTGAGACAAAGGCTTGTGTGAGGGTAGTTTTGGGTGCAGCATGGGAAAGGGAATGCAGGAGACCTGAGAGAAGGATGCAAACATGAGTTGGGTGGCACCGTGGGAAACTGGAGCTCAATGCCATATGGGATCTTCAGGAGAGCCTTATGGAACCCATTTTAGGACTGCCCTTCTTGGAGACAAAGGGGGAAGCATTTATCCACCAGCTCTGTCCCTCATTCATCAAGTGTGGCCCCCTGGGTATTGACATCCTTCATATGGATGGGTTGCATAGGTGAGTGCTGAGCCAGTTCCACAGGTGTCTTACAAGAGAGAAGCCACAGAATAGAAAGTGAACTCATTGCAGTCTCAGAGGAGTCTCAGGGTAGAAAACACTGTCAGATTGTGCCTGCATGAGGCTGGTCAAAGCCTACATGGAACTGGTGTCAGTAGCAGTGGGTGAGTCAGGGCAGAGACCAAGAGGATTTGAAGTGGCCCTTAGGTGTCTTATCCGTAACCAGCAGGTCTCTATTTTCTTGTCTCTTGTTCTATCTCTTGATTTTGCTTGCCTCAGCCTGATTCTTAGACAGGTATATCCACGTGGTGACAAGACATCCCCCAAAAGCTCCAAGCTTTTATGGTCCTTAGAGTTAATTACTGCAGAGAAAGAGACCTTGGTCACTCCACGCCCAATGTTCAAAATTGATTTGGATTGACCTACCCTGGGGTATGTGCTCAGTCTGTGACCAGGAAAGCAAGGGATCTTGACTCTTGCCCTGTTAGAATTATATGGAGTTGGGAGTGGGGCTGTTTCCCAATGGAAGGGTGGCTGGCCATGGCAGACATGAAGATGTGATGCTCATACCCTTTCTCAAGCTTCAAGAAAAATCTTGCTGCTAAGCTTTGAGGAGTGTATTTGGCTGACTCTATTAGCTTTAGAGCCAAGGACACAGACTTCTTAGAGCAGTCCCTGACCAAGGACTGAGCAAGGCAATAAAGGCTTGTGGGACTCCTCTAAGAGCAGTCTTTACTCTAGAGCTCCCTGTTGGGTTGATGGGGAAGTTCCCGGGTCCGTATCACAATCTGGAAGCTTGCTCTGCCCAATTCTTCTTTTTTAGGTGTTACTCTCCAACACGTGTTGCATTCCTAACTCCATCTCTGTGTGTGCTTCTTGGAGAACCCAGCTGACACATGGGCAGGTGAAGAAATAACCGATGTTCTCTCAAGGGATAAGAGAACTTGGAAGATGAAGGAAGGGAGAAGGAATGAGAAAATCCGGTTTTGAGTGGGTACAGCAAAAGGCTTCCAATACCGTCTTCCTTGGCACTTCTCTTCAGAACCACTTCCAAAGGTGGCCTATGTATAGCACTGAAAGTGACCCTGGAAATAAAAGGCAGACCTGGCACTTGAAATCTACGTCTTCAGGTTTTGATGTCATACCAACTGCAGGGCCTGCACTATGCTATTGTAAGACAGTGGGCTGCTTAAAGACAGGGAGATAAATACAGACGGTACATGCTCTCCAGGCAAGCCATTTGTGGGCAAGGCTGCTTCTCCTTGCAGAGGCATTGACTCTGCATAGAACCTCATGTAGAACCACCTGGATTCCAAAAACCACTTTCCATATGAGTTGCCTTCTGCCAACAGGCACATGAGGGAAGAGAACGGAGCTCCTTTGTGTGTAGGTTGGCCTTGCTAAGTCGCTGAAACCCAAGGTCTGAGGAAGGGTCAAGAAACATGTTAACCTAGACTCAAGTGTTCTCATTTCTCTGAGCTACTCTGTCTAATGTGTCTCCAAACACCTGGTTTGTGAATCATTGGCCTTGGGTTTACAAATTGGAGTGAATTTTATAGGAAGGTGGCACATAAAATTATAGGTCTATAAATGGCCATAGTAAGCCATCCAAGTAAAAGGCTTAAATTCCAAGTCATATGGTATGAAGAAAGTGAGCTGAAATTGCTGTTATTTTCACTGGCAGGAAAACAAAAATGCACAAAATCCTTATTCTTCTGAGTGTACAGGAATCAGAATTCATTCCCATAGTGACTTCTTAAGCCCTACATACAAGGGAGCAAAATAGAAGTTCCAGTTCACCAATCTGACTTCAGATCTCTGAGATTTGATGTGAATACAAATAATGGTTTTCTGTGGTAGCTTCACAGTATGCATCTGGCTGTGTCATAAAATTTTTCTTGTGGTCCTAAGGGAGAAATTTAAGGCAAACACGATTACGATCATTTTTGTAGCTGGACAAATTTAACAAGCAAAGGGTTATGCAATTGCTACTTTGTAGTTTAAGGAATTGGGTTCTTTTTGTGCCCATTCCTGCTAAATCACAAATGACAACAAAGGTGAATGACTTTAGTTTATATAAGTTGTATTGATCTTGGTAAGATCCAGCATTATACCAGCATCATCTTAGAGAAGCAAATCTGGAAAGTGATGATCAACTGTTCAGTTACGTTATATTCTTTCTAAAGCAAGGTGATTTTTTAAAAAAAATATTTTTGTTCTGGGGTACATGTGCAGGACGTACAGGTTTATTACATAGGTAAATGTGTGCCATGGTGGTTTGCTGCACCTATCAACCCATCACGTAGGTATTAAACCCAGCATGCTCTCCCTCTCCCCTACCCTACCCCCTAACTGGCCCCAGTGTGTGTTGTTCCCCTCCCTGTGTCTATGTGTTTTCCTTGTTCAGCCCCCACTTATACGTCAATATCCCTTCACTTTAAAAACTCTCAATAAACTAGGTATTGAAGGAAAATACCTCAAAATAATAAGGGCCATTCATGACAAACCCACAGCCAATATCATACTGAATGGGCAAAAGCTGGAAGCATTCCCCTTGAAAACCAGCACAAGACAAGGATGCCCTCTCTTACCACTCCTGTTCAACATGGTATTGGAAGTTCTGTCCAGGGCAATCAAGCAAGAGAAAGAAATAAAAAGTATTCAAATAGAAAGTGAGGAAGTCAAATTGTCTTTGTTTGCAGACAACATGATCCTCTATCTAGAAACCCCCATCGTCTCAGCCCAAAAGCTTGTTAAACTGATAAGCAATGTCAGCAAAGTCTCAGGATACAAAATCAACGTGTAGAAGTCATAAGCATTCCTATACACCAACAATAGGCAAGCAGAGAGCCAAATCATTAATGTATTTATTTCGTTAGAAGTAGAAAGAATTTCCCCTTGGCTGCGAGAGAGTGCAGGTGCATTCAGGGAAGAAATCTTTACTGGTGCAGTCAGAGGGACAGGAGAGTTGAGATGTGGTGAACTGACTGTTCAGGCAGTGGAGGAGGTGTTGCCAGGTTTTGGGTTTTCAAGAACAGAAAGTCAAGTTGAATGATCTCATCAGACATGGGCTGTGGGGAATTGACTCAAGCTAGTCAAACACCTGAAAGACTAAGAGATAACACAAGACACAAACGCAAGCACTACCTTACATGGTTGGGGTATTTGTACCAACCACCCTGAAGCTTTCTGTCCTGGTGTCCAGGCATCCAAGGAGTGGGCTTAGAAATGAAAAGACTGGGTGGATAGCAAGAAATTAGGATTGAGGCTGGTGGATGGTCCCAAGGGCCACTCTGTTCAGGTCATGGTGACGCTGGTAAATCATACAACTCTCTTAATAGTATTTATCTTTAAGGAATAAGAATTTTCATGTTCGTCAGATTCAGCATCTGCCTCTTTCCTGGATAAACATTTTCCTGGTCTTCAGATAGATTAGCATATCCCACATATTAAAAATAGCCTTAAAAAAAGAAAGAAATAATGTAACACCATGGAATAGTTTATAATCACTTTCCAGACCTACTTCTGTAGAATGACATTGGTGTAATTCTGGATTTTACCAAGATCAGGGATAACTTACTCTCCTTGATAGTCTTGACTATCTCATTGGTTCTTGAAAGTTTTGGGATGGACTTTCAAAATACCAAGAGATAGGCAAACAAGAGGAGTTTTTCTATAGTTTATTCTATTTTTCCTATGAGATAGTATCAAGTAATAATCACATATGAACAAAAGTGGGTTTTTAAGTCCTCTATTGCTGAGATTTTTCTTTATCTTTCATATGTTGGAGCTGGGGGTGCCAATTCCAAGATGAAGGTGCAGGCAAGTGGAGGTGTGCCGGTAGCCAAACATGGCTGGTACATGGCTTTGTTTCACCTGAGGCAGAAATGATGGCAATTGGTGGTATCTGCTGTACTTTGCTCTCACCATGGGAAGCACTGAAGAACATGCTTTCTCTCCCTTTTCTCTAATAACATCATTAACATAGCAAGTTATAATTTGGGAATAGGGGAAGCTTTATCTCAATTTAATACTTCCATTTCTAGTTTTTTTTCCTTTCTGCAGCATATCTAAATTATATTTTGAGTTGAAACAAGGGTCTTGTAGCACCTTGCAATAATACCAAAAGTGTAAGTTTAGGAATCCTTTCTTTGAGACAAGGAAAAATGGACACACTGTCAGTGACCTAGAGCCCCATGCCTGTTAATCTCTAGGTTAGCCAATGATTTTCCAGAGCAATTCATTGTTCATGGAGTTCTGAATATCTCCCAGACTCTTTTGTCACCCATTTACACACACATTCCTGACTTCCTAGTTCCATTCCTGATATGTGAATGCTGTCTGTTTAATTTTCTGTAAGTAGTCTTATTTCCTTTATAAGGCAAAAATGGTTAATATTCATCAAGTTTACAATGTGTTCCCTGAAATCTCCCAGCTTCCTTTGAAGTTAAGGGGAGGTCATCTGACAACTTCTACTGAATGAATTATGTGAAGAAATGGCATATGTTATGTATGAGCCAAAGAAGTGTAGAACTGATGTGCCTCTTCCATCTTTCTTTTTCAACCATAGCAACCTGGGAATTCACATATTGAGATGGCAGCATCACCAGATGGAGGATGTTTGGATCCCTGAGTCATCAGATGGAGGCAAGCTCTAGCCAACTTGCATTGGAGTTCATGTAAGTGAGAAATAAACTTATGTTGTGCTAAGCCTTTGAGATTTTTGTTTCAGCAGCATAGCCAATTTTATGGTAACTGAACCTTATTTCCACATTTCTATAAAAATACAGTCTTCTCTATGAACTGATTACAGATATAAAAGATTTGGAAATTTCAGATTCAAATATCTGAAGTATGAGAATAGGCTAGGTGGAGAAACATTCTGGCCAGCTTCCTTAGGGCCTCAAAATAAACAAATAAGCAAAAACAAAAGCAAATACAACCCAAGTTTTCTGTTCAAATAATCTCCTCTCCAAACTACTCAGGATCCCAGAAGTTATATGGTTTGTCAGTGCAGAACTGAAGAATACCATTGCACTCTCTCTTCGGGAATATTAAGTTACTTACAAGATGGGTCAGAGTTGGCTTGAAGGTGTTGAAGAGTGTCCTTGCTGGGATAGGGGTGGAGGGCTCTATGGAAAATTGTGCATTCACCAGAGTTTTCTATATTCCTGTCTTTTATCTTCTGGCATTTGTTCTGTAGGTACTGGGCTAGAGTTGATTATCTTATAGGCAGGCTATGCACACACACACACACACACACACACACACACACACACATGCACTTCATTCTAAGGGGAATTAAATATTTTGAAAAAACAAACCAATTAGTCATGAGAAAATCAGGACATTGTCGGACTTTCTTATAATTTGGGGATAGGGCTTAGTATTGTTTTTATTTAGGTTGACATTAAGAAAGTGGGTTAGATGTGGATGAAATTTCTGTAACATCTTTCAGAGCTTAAGGACTTTAAAGGTCTTCATAGGACCCTGCTCAGATATTTCTTCAGAATTGTATCTTGTATCCAATTATTCTCAAATGGCTGCTAATAAGCATTAAATACAAATTAAGCATTGTTTAGAAATAACAGAGGGCATTTACATTTTAGAAAGGTAGGGATGGGTGGGTAAGAGTTTGTGGCAGAGTCTAACTAGTTGATTACCAAACTGGTTTTCTTTTTTTCTCTGACATACAACTTGACTGTATTTCCCAGAATTCCTTACAGTTAAGTAGAGAATGTGTTGTAAACCATCTACAGGCCTGGTCCATCAATAGTCTCCATGTGATTCTCCCTATCTTTCTCTTTCCTTGAGGGATGATCTAATGCAGAGCATCTAGTGGAGGAGGCCCCAGGGATTTAGAGTCATGTAGATGGGAGGAGCCTGGGTCTTTGAATGACTGTGTGGAGCAGAGCCTACCTGATAGCCTGCATTGAACTGATATGTACGAGAAAAAAACCACTGAGAGTTGGGAGTTGTTTGCTGCAGTGATTAAACTACCCTAATACAACCCTCTTAGCTAATCATAGTTTATTCTTTCCTAAGAAATGTGTACTGTATGAAGCAGTTTTTTAGGTGCCCTGAACACCTCTGCTAAAGCTCCAGGGTTTGAGGGTTACCACAGAGGGTTATCTGTGGAGAATTTCCAGATGCGTCGTTCCAAAAGTGGTATTGATTATTCCTCTTTCCTGACAACATCATGACAAATTTTTAGCTCTCTCACGTAACATGTCACACAATCTTTAAATTATTGTTAGTGGTGTAACTTGACAACCTTACACAAAAAGGGGGATTTAGTTCATACTAGGAAGTGGTCTCCAAAGATGGCCACCATAAATTCTCTTCCAATCATGTGCATGTGGCTCCACCAACCAAGGAGCAGAGTCCATTTCCTCTTCCTGGAATCTAGACTGGCCTAGTGACTTGCTTTGACCAACAGAATATGAAGAATATGGCATTCTGGGACTTCTGAGCACAAGCCTTAAGTGGAGTGGCCGCTTTGACATCATCCCTCCACAGACAGCTGCCATTTAAGAATTCTGACTATCCTGAGACTACCACACTGTGAGAAAGCCCAAACCAACCACATGGAGTGCCCACATGGGGAAGCACTTAGGCACCAGATGTGAGTAAAACCTTCCTTTTTTTTTTGAGACAGAGTCTTGTTCTGTTGCCCAGGCTGGAGTGCAGTGGTGTAATCTTGGCTCACTGCAACCTCCATCTCCTGGGTTCAAGCAATTCTCTGGCCCCAGCCTCCTGAGCAGTAGGGATTATAGGCATGTGCCACCACACCTAGCTATTTTTTGTATTTTTAGTAGAGACAGGGTTTCACCACCTTGGACAGGCTGGTCTCAAACTCCTGACCTCAAATGATCCACCCACTTCAGCCTCTCAAAGTGCTGGGATTACAGGCATGAGCCACCTGAATGAAGCAAGCGGCCATGAGTGAAGCTTTCTTGAACCTTCTCACCCAGCCCAGATGCCAGCTGAATACAGCTGAGTGGGCAGCTCCAACCAAGGCAAAATAGACCAGAAGAACCATCCACCTGAATCAACTCACAGGATCATGAGAAAAAATAAATTGTTGCTAGTTCAAGCCACTGCGTTTTGGAGTGGTTTGTTGTATAGCAACAGATAACTGAAACAGGAGGGATTCTAGGTGTGAAGTTTTGACTGATTAGGAAAAGAATTGTGAAGTCTCCCTTGGGATTGTTCATTGTTGTCTTTTAAGTCATGAAGGCAGAAACATGACTTTCAAAGAGGTCTCAGAAAGGCCATTGAGCTCAGAGGACTGCAGTGGCCACTTTCCCATGCATATGCTTGAGACCAGGCGAATATTTGTTAAACAAAAGTGTTTTTTTTTTTTTTTTTTTAGATGGTGTCTTGCTCTGTTACCCAAGCTGGAGTGCAATGGCACAATCTCTGCTTACTGCAACCTCTGCCTCCCGGGTTCAAGCAATTCTCCTGCCTCAGCTTCCTGAGTAGCTAGGACTACAGGCATGTGCCATCACCCCTGGCTAATTCTTGTATTTTTAGTAGAGATGATGTTTCACCATGTTGGTCAGGTGATCTAACAAAAGTTTTTTGAGTGGAGATGATTATTCACTTACCTCTCATTTTCTATCCTAGGCCATGAGCTCTTTTAGGGGAGTGATCATACATTGCCTGGGCACAGAACAGTGCCTCAATAAGGGAGCAGGCTTTAAAGGTTTATTGACTAAGTTAATGCTGGACATGGTGGGAGAGACCTTCTCCTTTGAGGGAATGAGTAAGCCATGAGAAGCCCTTGCCTTACCCCAAATGTCTCACCTAAAGGTCACCTAAATGTCTCACCTAAAGGAAGTAGCTAGATGAAGAAAGCTTTGGTGCACCTCGAGAGTAGCAGTAAATCAATAAATGTACCACTATGCAATGCAAAAGGGAATTGAGCTGCCACTCAATAGAAAGAGAAAGAAATGCCTTATCATTAGACCAGAAACCATTATCTGAGAATAAAGATCAATCAAATAGCATTTGAAACACTCTTTGTATTGCTCTTAGAAAGTGTTCTTTTCTTGAGAAATGATTTAGCACTCACTATCGACAAGATGATAACCCCTGAGAACAATAGCAGAGATGGCTGTGCACTAAGAAAAGCAAATGTGAAATGGAGCATACCTGGACAGAAATAAACCCGGTGGAGACAAAATATGCAAGGGCTGTTACTTATCTGTTTTGGCCCACATTCAGGGTATAGCTATTTTGATGTCATTATCCAGGTAGAGATAATTCATAAATCAAGTTATGACCATAGCCAGAGGAGTTCTTTAACTTGGAACTTTGTGAAAATAAAAGGATCAGCTGAGAAGAGATGAATCGTGCTTTGGAAAGAAAACTATATCCATTTAAATGTTAAGTTGAATAAATCTTTACCACAAACTTTAAAGAATATACTGCAGGGTTCTGTTGTAACTTCCAGTTACTCCTTTTTAAGTAGCTGATAAAAACTTTTAGCTTGTTTGATCTAGAGACCCAGGGTGTTGAATTCAGGGTTTGCTTATCATCCATCCATCCACCCATCCATCCATCTATCCATCCATCCACCTGTCTCCCATCTATCTATCCATCCATCTGTTCATTTATATGAACATTTGCTATTTTCCTGGTGCTGTGTGTGTTGTGCCATTGGTGATATTAACAAGCTGGTAATACAAACAGAGTGTAACAAATGGTTTTCCTATGGGAACCCACGGTAGCATCACTTTGCTACTCTTCTGACTGAACTCCAAACTCTTTTTGACCCATTTCATTTCATACCAGGCATGGATACTTTCTTTTCTGAAGACCCAGTCTATCCTTTATAGAATCCTTTTATTTTCTTTTACAATTGCCCAAACTTTGCTTGAAGCACAAAACATTTAACACTGTGTTGTTAAGGGTGTTCGAGCTCTCTGACATGCTCGAATACTGGAAGCTTGTTTTGCTCCCTAATCTGATATAACCTGATGTTGAATGAGACATTTCTTGTTTCCCACTTCAACTGACGTCTCAACAGTGAGAATATGTGGCAAGTCTCCACATTCTAGGGAGAAGGGTTGCGTTAGGCCATTTGTGCTACCATAAAGAAATACCTGAGACTGGGTAATTTATAAAGAAAAGAGATTTGATTGGCTCATGGTCCTGTGAGCTGTACAGAAAGCATGGCACCAGCATCTGCTGGGCTTCTGATGAGGCCTCAGGGAACTTTTACTCATCGTGTGTCACATGGCGTTCGAGGAAACAAGAGATAGAGAGGAGGAGGAGCCAGGCTCCCTTAAATTATCAGCTCTTAACGTGAATTGAGCAAGAATTCACTCATCACCAAGGGGATGGCACTAAGCCACTCATGTAGGACCCACCCCCATGACCCAAACACCTCCCACCAAGCCCCACCTCCAACATCAGAGAGTCAGAGAGGACAAGCATCTAAACCATATTGGGGTAGATCACGTATGTAGGATAAAGTCAGAGATTATGTTTGTCCAGGGGACTT
Organism: Cacajao melanocephalus; assembly: GCA_963573385.1. Lineage (NCBI taxonomy): Eukaryota > Metazoa > Chordata > Mammalia > Primates > Pitheciidae > Cacajao > Cacajao melanocephalus. The sequence continues at coordinate 11,309 of CAUYLG010060134.1, read as the reverse complement.
TAGCCTATCACTCACCTCAAAGGTGTGTGAGGGCAGCTGAGGGTTGATTGAAGAAACTCGAGGCTGTATAGAAAGTGTCAGTAGAAACACATTATCCAGTTATAGCCACAAGACCAGAGGAGAGCTTAGAGTGAAACTCCATAGAAAATCTGGGCAAATGACCCTCAGAGTTTGGAGGACACAGAGACTGCTGTCTGCCACCTGCCTGGACATGTCTAAAGTCTAGAGGCTGGCAACCTCTGTGAGGACAAGAGGATAAAGAAGGTTGCCATAGGGGCAGCTTGAGGTTTGAACGTTCATTCTGGCAAAGAGGCAGACTTCCAAGGGATAGACTGGGTGCTCAAGAAGGGACCCCTCTCAAGAATACTGCTTGTGGTCCGGTGTGGTGGCTCATGCCTGTAATCCCAGCACTTTGGGAGGCCGAAGTGGGCAAATCACTGGAGGTCAGGAGTTTCAGACCAGCCTGGCCAACATGGTGAAACCCCATCTCTACTAAAAATACAAAAATCAGCTGGGGGTGGTGGGGCACGCCTCTGTAGTCCCACCTACTCGAAAGGCTGAGGCAGGAGAATTGCTTGAACCCGGCAGGCGGAGGTTGCAATGAACTGAGATTGTGCCACTGCACTCCAGCCTGGTCAACAGAGAATCTGTCTCAAAAAAAAAAAAAAATACTGCTTACTGCTTGTCTGGGAGAGATGGTCTGTAGAAAGAAACTGCAAGGGAAAATAACCAGGAATACAGGTGACAGGTGGCCTCTGAAGACTGCATTCTTGCAGTAGGGGAGACAGAAGTGGGAAGTTCCCAAAGACTGGTGGGGGTTATGGTCTGAATGTGTCCCCCACAATTTATATGTTGAAACTTAGTCACCAATGCAATAGTATTAAGAGGTGGGGCCTTTAGGGGGTGATTAAGTTATGAGCATGGAGACCTCACAGATGAGATTAGCTTCCTATAGGCTTCCTATCCTGAGCCAGATGCATGCTTTGAGACAGTGGGCATCTTAGAGTTAGAGGAGGGTAGTTTTGCTTTTAGGCTATACTGGGCTCCTGGTCTGCAGATTCTTGGTGGAAACACATAAAGTTGTTTTTTATCTTGGACCTTACCAAATGCAGCTCATTCAGTATATTCGGCATATTAGTCTTTGTCTTAATTTGAGTGCTCTGCTGGCCTCTGTCCTCTGGGTTCTTCGCTGCAATTAGTATTTAATGTGGAGTAGGGATGGGAGATGTATGCTAAGTTCCTTTCATTGGAGACAGTGGGCCAAATTCTGAGTTAAAAATGGATTTAATTATTGGGTATCATGACATATCCTCTGGCATCCTTCAGTATCCTTTTCTGAGCAAGATAGGTGACAGGTTGCTTTCCTTTAGCCATTTCGTGGCCAACATTTAGGAGGCTTCATGGCCTTCAAGAAAGGCCAAGATATCTGATATCTTAGAAATTGAAAGATTTAGAGAAAACTGGATTATGTGTGGAATCTCATAGTGGAAATCAGGGCAAATAATGATAAAGACTCAAGCTAAGGTTGTGGTAGGGTGGAAAAATAATTGGGAACGGATTTGGGGAGGCAGCCTCCCATTTCACTTAGTGCCAGTGCTATCCATCTATTGACCAAACCTCTGTCCTTGGAACCATCCTGAACTATTAATATTTCCATATAACTTCATATTCTATTTGTCAAAAAGATTTGATTTACTCCTGAAATGCTTCTCAAATCTTCCTCCTTATTTCCAGTTTCCACTATTTCTGATGAACTTCACTAGTGTTTGCCATTCCTTTCCAAATAGTCTCCTAACTGGGCACTCTGCTTCCTGCCTCTTTCTTCAGGCTTCACTCTGCATTGAAGCTAGAGTAATCCTTCTAAGAATCCAAAACATCAGAGCTGAAGATTGTGGCCTGAGCAAAAGTATTTGTGCCCACTGTATTAGGCAGAATGCCTCTGTCCCTCCATACTCATGCTCTAATCCCTGAAACCTGTGAGGATATTGCATTACATGCCAAAAGGGACTTTGCAGACATAATTGAGGTTATGGAACTTAAATTAGGGAGATTATTCCATATTATCCAGGTGAGTCCAATCTAATCACATGAGTCCTTAAAAGCAGAGAACTGTCCTAGGCTAGACAGAGGTGGGGAAATGTGGCAGAAGAAGAAATAGGAGAGATTCAAAGCTTAAGAGGGACTTAGGGTTGCAGGAGGGGGCCACAAGGAAAGCACTAGAAGGAATGTGGGTAACCTCTGGGAGTTAAAACAGGACCCTAGGCCAACAGCCCACAAGGAAATGGGGACCTTTGTCCTACAGACATAAGGACCTGAATTTGGCTAACAACCTGAATAAGCTCAGAAGCAGATTCACCCTCACAGTCTTCAGAAAGGAATGAAGCCCTGCTACACCTTGACTTTGGTCTTGTGAGACCGTAAGCTGAAGACCTGTTGGGTTACATTGTGCCAAAACTTCTGACATGAAGAACTACTATAAGGTAATAAATTCATGAAATTATAAGCCACTAAATTTGTGGCTATTTGTTACAGCAGTAATAGAAAGCTAATACACCTACTCATTTCAACCAAAGGGGATAAACAAAGAAGGATTGGGAGGTTGGGGAGTACATATCAAAGAAGGAACTATTTCACCAAATATCTAGGAGCTCTAAAGCAGAACCTGCAAAGCCAGTTGGCAGACAAAAGAGAACATCCCAGACTGTCCTATCAAAGTTGCAATGGAGGTGGGAGTCAAATTGTGTCTTACAAACCTAAAGAGACTTTGGGGTTCAAGCACGCAGGTAAAATAGAGTGAGAGCAGGAGGTGAGATTCAAATAAAGGGGACTCATTGAAGCAGAACCCTCCCACCTTCACTTGGGGAAGCAGCCTGGTTAGTACTTACATCTGGGTACAACAATGAAAATTCTCTAAAGAAAGTGAGCACACCATCTCACAATATCTACAGCTCATCCAGTGGGTGTTCATGCCTGGATCATTACAAGGGGCATCACAAGTGGAGTCCAGCAGGTAGGGGAGAGTGTAATTGGGCAAAATGTTCATCTTCCAGAGTAGGGTGTTAATATCTATCCCATCTAGTTGATAAGACAATGGAGGATGAGCTTGTACTCATTTCCCTGTAGCCCTTCAACCTCCACCTTAGCCCAGGAGCTTAGTGCTGTTCTCAGTTGCAATGTCACCTTTCTGACATTTTTCAATGAGCTATTATTTAGAGCTTTGGTGAGAAATAACAGAACAACTGAAAAGAAGAGATCACCTCCAGGGGTGAGACTGAGGTAGGGGTGGGTAGCAGCAGGGCTAAAGACACTGCTTTTCATTTCATAAGTCCTTACTATTTGACTTGTCATCATGTAAAATTATTACATTAATGAAAAAGATCAAGTTATTTATAATAAAGAACTACAGAGCTTGTCTGAATCATTTTTGTTTTAAAAACCTGACAGTCCTCACCACCAATCCTGGGAGTTTCAGTCTCATGGGTCTGTTACCACGGTGCAGAATGATTTTCTGTTTTCTTTGCTTAAGAAAACCAAATGGAGTTCTTATAGGCCAGGTCAACTGTCATCACCCCTATGAAGCCCTCCATGACCCTTGGCACTTAATTAGACTTGTTCACATAGTACATAGTTTCCACATTTGCATGTACATTTCTATTGCTATTTTGTGAGTTTCTTGAAATATGTAGCAGTATCGATTTCATAGTTGAATCCCCATTCTCTAATGCAGTGCTGGGTGTTAGGAGAGGCACAATAATCCTTTGCAAACAAGTAATTGAATATTGCCCTTTGTGACTTTTCCTATCTTATTTTATTTTAATCACAATTTTACCTCCATCTGATCCTCACATTTAAACTCTGGTCTCTCTTGATCTGAGGGGGCTTTGAAGTTCATTTTAACCAGATTTCGCCTAAGGAAATATATTTCAGCAATGGAGGACTCCATTATCCCGTGTGACTTGCCCCAGGCCCCTAATCCCTCTGGAGACAGTGCTAGTTCTTCGTGAACACAAACAAGGAATTTTAATGCACATTCAACCAGAAGGTTTCTCAACCTTTGTCCTTTTACTTGCCAAAATAACAGAGCATTTACTATAGGAAATAAAATTTAATAAGCTTGCAAAATTAAAAAATAGGTTATGACTTGTGCTAACATCTTCATTTCCATATAAGATGGAAAATTAATAAATGCACAAATTCAATTTTTCATTCTTTTACCTCACAAAAGTGTTGAGGCAGCCTGCAAGAAATGGAAACTATCTCTGAGACATTATGCTGACCAGTGTGAAAGAACAAGGACTTAGCAATAGAGAATCATTCACCACGAGCTTTATTCCAGTTGTTTGTTCTCATTTTGCATTTAAAATGTGCCTCCATGTTCAAAAATTTAATTCACTCATAATTTTTCTGAACTCTACTTATTGCATAAAGTGAGAAACACCTCTAGACAGTAAAAAGGGAAACAGACTCTCTTCAGCTGACCAGGCAATCAAAAACATGTTCAATGGAAACCAGAAGAAAGAAAAAAACCTGCTTGCTTTCTGGGTGGGAAAATAATGAGTCATCATATGCTTGTGATAAATAGAATTATCAATTCATAAATTCCAAGTAATAGGTTTTCACTTGTCAGGGACTAATGACCCATTCTTTTACTTATGGGAAATAGCGCTATCCAGTTCCTAGTATGCGCAGCTGCCAAGTTAGATGTCGGCAACTGCTTGTCTCTGACCACCTCTAATGAATGAGTTCTGCTTATTTTGATGCTGCTTCCAAATGGAAGGAATAGTAACACCTTATACCAACAGCTGTGGAGGTCGATGTCTTCTTTTTCAAGGGAGGAATGGGCTCCAAATACATTCTGTTTTTGGCAAAATTTGTTCATGACAAGCCGCCAGTAGCCTGATAAGACCGCCTGACCTCAAAATAGAAAAGGTCATCACAGCCAGGGTATCCCAAAGCTGAGCTAGACACAGCCTTTCACAATTAGAAAGGTCTTTTTCTCTCTCCATTCTCTCTATAGGATATGAACGATGTCCCAGGTCACTGTTTGTTTGAGGCCTCGGCTTCAGAGATGAAAATACTTAATGGTTTTGAGTCCACTGATTACTCATCCAAGGAGTTTATTTCAGCCCTTAGAATACATGAAACTTTGTCATACAAACCGATTTCCTCATTTTCTTTGCCTATATTTTCCATAAGGAATGAATCATCAAACACACAAATGTGATATCATAAAATTCATGCACCTTAAAAAAGAAAGAAATCTATGTACATAGATTCTTAGCTAATACTTGTTACAAGTAACTTTCTTTGTGACTATATAACCTACAAGCTCATTCTTTCACTCTTTCTGTGCTGATTAATGTTTTCAGCTCATGAACCATGTGCATTTCCTCTATCTCCTGTTCCTGTATATTAACATCCCCATGCAGATATTGAACATGCTGGCTCCAGGTTTCATCTCCAGCCTGGAACTTCCATTACACTAAGTCCTCCCTTAACGTTGTCGAAAGGTTCTTGGAAAGTGCGACTTTACGCAAAATGACATACAACAGGAGATCCTTGAATAAAGTTGTTTTCTTCAATATTGGTTACTTATAACATTGATGAGAACAAAATTTGGTTTCATTATACTAACCTGGTGTGGTAATTGGCGTGCCAGCTATGTCTCTTAGACAAACATAGACCTGGAAAGTCTTTATTTAGAAGGCTGGATAGGACTTAAAGGGTGGAATCTAGAGAGGTGGTGGGCAGGGGTGAACTGGCAGGAGACCAGAGTTCTAAATCTTACCCTAGTAATTGCCAAATTTGTGACCTTGGACAACTCAAAACAATCTGGCCTCTATTTCTTCCTCAATAAAGGAAAAGGATTGGCTCAGTGTTCCCAATGAGCTCATCAATTCTATGATTCTGGTCTCTAGACCTGCACTTATCTATAGTCACCCAAACTAGAGGGTCTACTTCTCTGGAACTGTGTAGTTGTGACTCACGACTACTGCCTCTGTTTTTGTTTGTTTGTTTTGTTTTGTCTTTTGAGACAGGGTCTCACTCTGTCACTTAGGCTGGAGTGCAGTGGTGTGATCATGGCTCACTACATCCTCAACTTCCTGGGCTCGAGTGATCTTCCCACCTCATCCTCTTGAGTAGCTGGGACTACAGGCATGCACTACCATGCCTAGCTAACTTATTTTTTTAAATAGACATGAGGTTTTGCCATGTTCCCCAGGCTGGCCTCAAAGTCTTGGGCTTAAGCGATCCTCCTGCCTTGGCCTCCCAAGGTGTTGGGATTATAGGTATGAGCCTTCATACCAGGCTATTTGCTGCCTCTTATTTGTTTCACAAAATTAGTCATTTCTAATGAACTTTAGATTTGTGCCACATCTCTATACCATCTCTATTTTTATTTTCTATATACTTTTCTTCTAATTGACTCATTTTTTTAAAACTTAATATTGAATCATTTCATTACATTAAAGGGATACATGGGTTAGTATTTATGGTAGCAGAAATAACTATAGCAAAAAAAAAAAAAAAAAAAAAAAAACCAACCTTTAACTGGGAGGAGTAACCCAGAATTATTGCTGCAAAGGCTCAGACAAATAGACCCTCTAGTCTTGGTGATCACCTGTTAATGGAAATCTAGCAACCATTTTGGCAACACTGTCCTTCAAAAATTAAGGAGAAATATAGAAATATTTTCAGATGAACGGTGAGAATTCACTGATAGCTGGCGTAAACTACAAGAAATGCTAACAGGCGTTCTTTATGCTGAAGGGAAATGACACTAGATTATAACTTGGATCTTCAAGAAAGAATGAAGATCAGTTCCCATTTTGTTAGATAATGTTTTAACTATTTCTTTTAGGCAGATATAGGGTGAGAATGTGGCATAGGGAGCAATGTCTGGGGCACTATGATGTTGTATAAGGCAGTCAACAGCTACAACGAGGTGCTTCTATACAATGTTTTTTTCCCAGAGACCCTATCTAGAACAACAACCTAAATTAGAGTCACCATCCAATTTTCCATAATCCATCTGCCTTTTTAACCAGCATAATGCAGAGTTTAGTGGAGATGGATAGGAATTCCCATCCTGCATCTTTCAGTTCTCAAATGGTGCTTCCAATCAGCACGATTGCCCTGGGTTTGTGGTGTTGGTCATAATTTCCTTTCTTGCTATGGAGGGAAGACTCTGAAATCTTCCATTTCCCTTCCTACCATAGGTTGGGAGCAAAGTTGGCATTTTGCCTGTTGCTGAGCATACACTCAGGATTTGGTCTAACTAAGCCCAGGGTGGGCTTGGGGTTCCACTGGGCTTGCTATTATGTTGACATAGATCAAATTCTGTTTAACTTCTTATCCCCATTAAGCCCCAACTCTGACTAATGGGCAACAGAAACACTCTATTATTTCTGGTGTATTGGTTTCCTACCACTGCTGTAACAGATCACCAAAAACTTAGTGGCATGAAACAACACAAATCCATTGTCTTATAGTTCTGAAGTTCAGAAGTCTGAAAATGGGACTAAACAGGACTAAAAGCAAGACGTCGGCAGGCCTGCTTCCTTCTGGAGGCTGTAGAGGACAATCTCTTTATTGTCTTTTCCGGCTTCCTTGGCTCGTGACTCTCTTTTAGCCAGAAAAGGCATCACTTCAAATTCTCCATCATCACATCTCCTCTTATTCTCCTGCTCCGCTTTCCTGGTATAAGGACCCTTGTAATTTTATTGGGTCACCCAGATAATTGAGGATAATTTTCACATCTCAAGATCCTTAAGTAAGTCACATCTGCAATCCCCTTTGCCATCTGTATTAGTCAGGGATTTCTAGGGAAACAGAATTAGTAGAATATGTATATATGTGTGTGCATATATATATATATATATATATATATATATGAAGATTACACATTATATGTATATGTATTATATTTCATGAGGCTCATGAAATTATGTGGATTGAGAAGTCCCATGATGTGCTATCTGCAAGCTGGAGAACCAGGAAAGCTGGTGGTATAACTTAGCCCAAGTCCAATGGTCTGAGAACCAGAGCTCTAATGTCCAAGGTCAGGAGAAGATGGACGAGAGTTCCATCATGAACTCTCATCCATCACATAGTACCCAGTTCAAGATGAGAGTGAGAGAATTTTGCCCTTTCTTCACCATTTTGTTCAATTTGGCCCTCAACAGGGTCTTCCTTCCTTCCTTCTTTTCCTTCCTTTATTCCCCTCATTTCCCTCCTTCCTTTTCCCCTCCCCCTCCCTTCTGTCTTTTCCTCCTCTTTTTTCTTCCCTTCTTTCCTTCCTTCTCTTGTCTTTCCTCTCTCCCTCCCTCCCTCCCTCCCCCTTTCCTTTTCATAAACATTCAGTGAGTGCCCTTAAAAGTCTTCAGTGCCCCCAACTCAAATCAGTGCAAATATTTTAGACTGGTTAACTCTTCAAGCTGGGGCAATGAAAAGGCAGGCAAAGTCGGCGTTGTCAACTTTATCCTTTTGTAACCTGACCAAGTGGCAGCGGGTGAGCTGGGCTAAGATTCTGACATCCTGAAAGAGATACTGATCCCTCCACCCACAGCCTTTTGTCTTTGAACCTTTACTCGCCTCTTTTTCTGCACTGGTTAGAATGGGGTAGTAATATTACTTTTTAGGGTGGTTGTTAAACGTAACACAGGGAACCATGCAAAATTCTTAGTAAAAGATGCTGTTGTGGTTTGCCTAAGGCAAAAATCTGACCAAGACCTCCCCTTAAACATTGAGAAGACAGAGTAAAGAGTAAAAATGACTATAAGGGAGTAAGTGAATTAAGAGGAAGACTGTGGCTTTATTTTGTCATTATACTTGACCCCCTAGGATTACCAAGATGGCCTGGCACGAAGAGGTACTAACACTGCCAGGCCCTTTCTAGCAATTACAGGCCTGGTGTTTGTGAGCTCCAACTGGCCCCGCACAGATGGCTGCTTGGCATCTGCTGTGAATGTGCACACAGGCTTTTAGCGACACACCCCGTTCGATCTGTGTTTGGAATATGATTTCTGTTGCCAGTCTGTCTGCTTGGTACTATGTGACTTTACGAAAAGCAAAATGAAAACTCCCATTGCTTGAAAAATCACCACCCAGAAATGGCATTTATTGTGACAGATTAGTTAGAAAAATGTTTGGTATTAAAGAGAAATAATGAATATGAGTAGAACCCTTGGACCCTGTTACTATCAGTGACCACCATCCTCAATAGCAGCGACATTTGAGGACGCTCTGCTGTTTGATCTTTTTTCTTCCAGCTTATATTGACTTTTAAAGTCCACCCTACATCTGAAAATGCCAATGGTAAGAAAATGTGACATTAACCTGAAGGTCATAAAATTTAAAGCAGTTCATTAAAAAAAAAATGGGGTGTGGGGATGTATTTCTGTTTTCTTGAGATTGCCTTCTGAAAAGCTGAAGTTTAGATATTGTATAGAGGTGTGAGAAGCACTTATGGATTTTGGGTGAGGGAAATAGTCAAGTTGATTAATAACCCTGCCTCATGAGTGGCAACAACACAAGCTGTATATATCATCCGAGCCACCTACTTAAGAGCTTTCTTGGGGGGCTTGTTAAAAATGTAGATCTAGGTCTCTGTCCTTGAGGGTTACAATTCAGTGGGCCTGAGATTGGGCTTGGGAAATTGTATTTTTAAAACCCCCTGGTGGTTCTGTAGTTTAGCTAGATTTAACATATAGAGCACACAAAGATGTGTGATCCCCTGGGATGAAGCTAAATATTTTTGGCCAAATATCATTGACTGGCAATCAAACTGGATAAATAGGGCAGTGAGTTTTTGGAGAAAAGTTAGCGATTCCAGATAAATGAAAGCAGCTAGCAATTATTGAATACTTATTATGGGTGAGTTACTGTTCTAAGTGCTTTACAGAGATTAATGGTCAGCATTTATTTACTTGTTTACTTATTTCTAGCAAATAAAGAAACTGATACTTACAAAGCTTCAACAACTTGCCAAAGTCATATAGTGACAAGTGTTGCAATGATGGTTTGACCCCAAGTGTGTATAACTCCACAGTTGAAAGTCCAAGGAAAAAAGAGAGAAGTTGCTCCTCTCCCAAAAGATATACAATTTCGCTTTGGAAGAAGTTAGATTTATTTTCACACAACTTCTGCAAAGGACATAAAGTTAGTTTGAGTTGCCATTAAAATTCTTATGATGTATGGCAGGATGAATCTTCTTATCTCTGGTCCAGACAAAGAAGCTTACTGGTAGGGAAAAATTATAATCAGATATTAAACATCTGTGTGATTGATTTTGTTTGGTTGACACCAAAGGCCAATGTATTTATTTTTGAGGTATAGCTTTAAATGTAATAAATTGATGTTTTAAACATAATATTAGCTGTATAATTTTATTTTGCTTTGTTAGCTTATGCTAGCCCGATAAAATCTGACAATTGAACAAAAGACTCTCCTTGGGGTGATATTTGAATTGTCATAAAAATGTCATATAGATTAAGGGGCCAGATGAGCCCTTATAGTTTCTCAGGGACTAGAGAAATCATTAAAAAAAATGCATATGTTATATCCAAGGTAAAATACTGGCTGAGTCCTTTCATAATGTTTTTCTTTTTTTTAAATGTGAATTTGCCAAATACAAAGCCATGAATTTTCCTAATTCTCAGAAATCATCTTCCAAAAGGCCTACATGTGGCTGCATTGCCTTCTAGATTCTATTTCCCAGCAGAAAGCACCTCCTTCCATGGATGTGCTTCTCCTGGGCAAGTCCTTGCCATGGTTCCAGGTCCTTCCAGGCTGCTCCAGCTCCTGGGCTCTGGCTGCACCATCACCTCATTTTGATCCTCCAATCCTAAGGAGGGAATGACTTTCTACTAAAGCTTGGACCTTGTCTTGGTCTGTTTTGCATGGATATAAAGGAATATCTGAGGCTGGGTATTTTATAAAGAGGTTTATTTGGCTCACAGTTCTGTAGGAAGTTCTGCAAGAAGTGGCAGCAGCATCTGCTTCTGGTAAGGACCTCAGGAAGCTTTCATTCATGGCAGAAGAGGAAGGGGAGCAGGCATCACATGGTGAGACAGAGGAAAGAGTGAGGGGGGAGGTAGGTGCCAGGCTCTTTTTAGCAATCAGTTTTTTTTTTTTATGAGAAGAAGAAAAAAGAAGAAAGAAAAAATGGGGAGAGAGAACAGAATCCTTGCTCTATTGCCCAGGCTGGAATACAATCTAGGAATAGGTATTAAAAACCTCTTTTATGCCGATAATTGTACTTAACAACAGAGACAGGAAGGAATAAGGGAAGAAAATAACAAACAGCC
>CAUYLG010060132.1:0-25805 GCA_963573385.1 Cacajao melanocephalus | reverse complement strand
GAGTCATCCACAATATCAGTAATGACTGGCCCAGAATGAGCACAAAAGGAAACTGAGGAAACACTCCTACATTTGGGAAAAAGGATATTCCTGGTGAATATTGGTCTTTAGTGGCCAATTTTAAAAGATTAAAGTGGATAGAAACCCAATGTGAGAAAAATAAAAATGTCCATTCACTTATGAATTTTGGGATGATAATGGAGTAAAACAAAATAATAGTAGGTGAATGAGAGTAAAATTGCTGTGTATTTTAGGCTCTCTTTCCACTGGGGTTGACTAGACACAGAATTCTTGAGGATCTAAGATTTCAAAAACAGAAGCTGGATTTACTTCCCTTGGCCCATCTATACACCCATTTCCATGGCATGGTGGGGGCTGCTGTCAGAAACCTCGTACCCACTGCCTTCATAGCTTTCTTAATAAATGTTGGAAGGTGACATGCATGGATTTCAATAAGAACTGTGTGAAAAAGGCAAACGCAAGCAGGTCCAGCAAAAAATCCCACACAGAGGACAAAAGAACTCCGTGTTGAGATGTGTTGTTTCCTTATTGTTGGACCCAGCCGGAAAGCATCAGTCGTAGAGAAATGAGACCCTGCCTCATGGTTACCTTTAGGCATTGTGCTTGCATAGAAGCACTTGTGTTAAACTACACAGAGGAGATCTGGTAGCGGCAAGGAAAAGCAAAGGCTAAAACACTTTGGTGCCCTTACCTTAAGCTCTATCTCAAGTGATTAATAGGTACATTTTATAAAAGATCGGGATTTCTTACATTTTTCACATTTTATGACTTTTTGCCATTACCGAAAACGTTTCGCTATACTGCACTACATTACACTGTATGAATTTCGCTACATTACACTTCATTACACTGTATGACTGGATGTCACTAAAACACTACAAAGCACAGAGGCTTACATTTCGAACAGGTAACATCTAACTCTGTAGAAAACACAGCAAGATATCAATATGGAGAGTCCTTTTCTCTTTTTTTTTTTTTTAAAAAAACCGAGTCTCGCTCCGTCACCAGGCACCAGGCTGGAGTGCAGTGGGGCGATCTCGGCTCACTGCAACCTCCACCTCCTGGGTTCAAGCAATTCTCCTATCTCAGCTTCCTGAGTAGCTGGGACTACAGGCGTGTGCCACCATGCCCAGCTAATTTTTGTATTTTTAGTAGAGACAGGTTTCACCATGTTGGCCAGGATGGTCTCGATCTCTTGAACTCATGATCCGCCATCCTCAGCCTCCCAAAGTGCTGGGATTACAGGCATGAGCCACCGCGCCCGGCCAGTCCTTTTCTCTTTATGTGCAATGGAGTCCACGCCAGAGCACGGAACATGAGACAGTTGCCTCAACCTAAATGGTCCATAAATTAGTTTATTGTTTAGTGAATGAGGGTGCAAATTCATATTCTTTATCAACACAGAGTAAGGCATGTTACTGGAACACAGTATCTGTACATTAAAGTATTTTAGTTATAAGTGACTTCATTGCTTTTAAGTACTCCCTTATAGGAGATAGTCGATATTCTCCTCTTTTCAACAGTTGATTCTACAGTTACTGGTCCATACTTCAATCCCGAACTCCACAACACCTGGGGAAAAGGACAGTTGGAAGTGTGTGTTTGGGACAGGAACAGGTGAACACAGGGAAGAATGTTGACTTCTCATCTCCTCATGAAATATGGATACATTTTTAAAATTCCTTATCCATTTTTTATGACTGAGGTCAAGGATCACCATCGTCAATAAAGAAAATATCTGGTACTACAAGGGAGCTTTAGAAACACACACACTGACTAACAGAGTCCTTTTCTTTCCCAAAGGGGAATGGTTAGATACATACAATTTTAGCAGGCCATTTTGATCAACATTGGCAGTGGTTAGCCACTAGTCTCATAACTGGTTTGATAATTTTAAAAAGTCAATAAATGACTGGAAGCAGGATCAGGAGCAATCCACACAGTGTGAGGAAGATCCTAAGCGGAGAAACACTATATTACAAAACTCAAGGTGCCTTGACAGCACTGCTGAACAGCTGGGAAAGAAGTGATGCTAGGTGCGCACCAGCATAGATTCCAGGGGAATTAAAGGCTTGCATCTTTAATAGATTATAATCAGAGACTTACTAAAAAAATCACAGAGGTAAATATTTCCATAATCCTAGGAGAGGGACTGCTAAAATAGAAACCAGAAGAGGGAAAGGGCTGATTTGATTATGTAAACATTTTCAACATTCACACATGAAAATTACTATAAACAAAATTAAGAACCAAAGTTTAACTCAGGAAAAGATTTCAGTCAAATAGAACTGGGTTACTCTTCTCCAAACTTAAAGAGGTCTGAGTGATCATTAAAAACATAAACACCCCAATACAAAAATATGCGTAAAGAATATGCATGGGTAATTCCTATAATAAGAAATACAGATAACTAATAAGTACATCAAACACTTTGTAATAAAAATATAAATGTAAATGAGACACATTATTTTGCCCATTAAATTGACACCAATTTTTTACATAAGCAAAAATACAGCAAAATTTATGTGAATGAGCCTGTAAGGAAATGAACAAAGGCAAGAGTAAATTAACAATAAAGATTAAAATCTCGCATGCTTTTCTGTTGACCTGGTATTTCTTCACCTAGGAATTTATCTTAAGAAAAACTAGGATGTTCTAATATGCAAGTAATAGAACACAAGGAAAATGATTCCTATCTGAAGATGGACTGTTCTTATCTAGAGAGAAGCCATGGGTAGGCTTCTCTCCAGGGCTTCATGGCACTCTTTCAGGAGAGCTCAGGTGGGCCTCCACGCAGACCCTGTGCCTCCTGTCATGACAGCAAGCTGGCTGCTAGGGTTTGAAGTGGCACTTGATTCACAACCGGAGCCAAAGGTTAGAGGAAGTGGAAGTCCCTCCCTGAGGATTTGAACTTCCATTTTCATGGAGGAGCAACTTTCCTAGAGTGTCTTGGCTGACTTAGCTTTTCATTCGGTTGACCTGAACTACATCACATGCCCATCCTCTAGCTGCAAGGGAGGCCACTGAATGATTACAAGACATTTTTAGGGTCTGTTGTGAGAGGCAAACTGTCAGCAAAGAGGACAGGCAAAGAGATTGACTGGTAGGGGGATGGAACACAGTCTCTCATGGGAAATCAAGATGACACCAGGGTTTTTCTCATTACTTCAATGTTGCTAGAGAAGGACATTGGAACAAACATAACCAATCAACGAATACATAATTATAGTCAAGCAAAATGGTGAAATACTATTGTCATATCGAAAGTAATACTACAAAGAAATACTTATTGACATGGAAAGATTCATGCTCCTGACACATTAAATAGGCTATAAAACAGTATTTGCCATGTAACCCTAGCCCACACAGACTTCCATCCATATACTTACACCGTTACACACAAACACGCGCACATACACACAAGGCATTACAGATAGCTGCAGATCACTTGAAATCCCTCTTATTGAGCTGTGGGGTCTGTGGTCCTTCCCTTTACATCTGAACTGGCCTGTGACTGCTTTAACCAATAGAGACCAGGAGAAATGATGTGATGCCAGTTCCAGGCATAGCCTTCATGAGGAACTCCCCTTCCCCTGGGCCTCTTGGATGCAGGAATGTGCTAGAGACAGTTTCTACCAACACATAGGAGCCCATCATTAACATTTCAGAAAATCTGTCACGTGTTATCATGAAAATAACTTGAAACTGGCAACATTCATCAGGATGCTGGTGCCCTCCTCTAGGAAGGATGTGCAATTGAACTGCTGGAGAGCCTTGAGTCCCCCTACAGAGAGAGGAGTTAGCCTCCTGCTGTCCCTGCCATGTGGCTGAAGAAGTCTTGGGCACTATAGATCAGCCCAGGTGCCACCTGAGTGCTATTAAGTCAAGCTGGGTAGCCCCACATGGAAGAGAAGAATTTCTCAGATGAACTCTCCTAAATTTTCTAACCCACAAAATAATGTGATATAATAAAATGATTGCTATTTTAGCCCTTAGATATATTTTTAAAAATTAAATGTAATGTTAAGCCTAATAGATACTGGTTTACCCATAAATAGTGTCTATTTCTGAAATAAATGATTAGCATTTATTTTATTTTATTTATTGTTATACTTGCATCATTTTGTGAATATATGTTACAAATATAATAAGAAGCATGTCCAATGGCTCATCTATAGGAGAAATAGCACATAGTGAGAGGTGCATAGCTGTATCTAGAAAAATGTCCTCTTCCTCAATCGTAGGCCTGTTTCCACAGTCCTGGCCAACAGACCTTTAATTGTGGGTCTTCTCAATGCTGAGCCCAGTGGTAGATGCTAAGGCCAAAAGCAGAGGAACGTTTCATGGTTGTGGAAAGAATGTTTGGCCCCAAAACCCACCATACCTGAGGTTGACCAGCCATGTGATGAAGAACAGGGGCTCATCCTCTTTGGATCCCAATTTTTTAATATGTAAAATGGGAAATAAAAGAAAAGAGCTTCTGAGTTTTCAAAGTTTCCATATGGATCAAACAGCATTACGTGTGTAAGATGTCTGGCACTGTGCCCCGCAGAATGTTAATAGCAAATCAACAATCACGGTTACTGTTTCATGGACAAGACATGGGAACTGCCTTTAATGATAGATTAATTGACAGGAGACCCAAGATTATAGCTTCATAAAGAGTCTCGAGATTTCAGTCACATCTAAGTTAAAAGGAACACCTCAAGGAAAAGGTTTCCAGGGAACATACTCCTCCCAAACCAAACCCCTTGAGGATGGAACTGCATCTTCTTCATGGCCTGTTTTCTAATGTATTACCCACAAGCCCTAACTCCTGGAAGGGGCTCGGTAGTTTGGCTGTATCTCGTTCAACAACAAAGTTCTACTCATGTGTCTACAGGTGGCCACCATGCTCTGTTTTCACGAAGTTACATCCACAGTGGGAGCCATGAGAGCCCTAGGGGAAGGCCCTGGGACAACAGGCAACATTGCCAGTGGGAAACACTGGCTTCAAGAATTTTATACCTGCCTACAGTTTTTAAACACACAACCACACACACACACACACACACACACACACACACACACACAAACCCATGGTGCTCCATTGCTGGTGCTATGCTTGGGGGCTAAGGCCATCTGCTTTCCTTCATTTGGGCCAGCAGTTGACAATTCAGAATGCCTTGAGTGACTGAGTGCTGAGGGAGGGTCTGAGCCCAGTAGGCCACACAGGTGAAGCCCCTGACGCCAGGTGTCAGAGCTGCTGGAGAAGGAAAAGAGGCTCTCCACAGGTGTGGAACTGTTCACATCCAGCCACAGGCAGCCTGTGTAAACAAAGCTGGCTTTTAATTAAAATGTTCAGTTATTAATGCTGTAATTTCAGATGGAAGGGAACATCTTGGGATGTCTTCAATTCCAAACAGCAAATACCCCACAGAGGATGGCTTTACTCTCATTTTCCAGGGGAAGACCTTGCCAAGGACTATGCCCAGAAGAAAACCAGTACATGTTTTCATACACAGAGGTACTTTTGGGGTGGGGAGGGTGGAAAAACTGTATGAATACACTTTATGTAACTCTAAGAGCAATACATGCTCACTGTAACAACAGCAACAAACAAAAGCAAAAATGCAAAAAAGCCAAACTCAACACAGAACTGCACACATATCCCCTGCCAGGGACTTTCCTTTCTGGAAGATGGAGTAGACATTCTTTTCCCTGTTCTTCCCATTAAGTACAATGAAAAGCCCTGGGTGTTAGATTTAAAACAGACACAGGGAGACTCTGAATGGTGGAGAAAAGAAGGCAGGCTGGCCAGGGACCTTGGGGTGTGAGGTAGCATGCGGGGTGAGTCCCTGCGTTTTCTTCCTACTGAGTACATCCAAGACTGGATGATGGAAGAGCTGGCAACCCAGAAACATCAATAAACATGGAGAAAAAAAGTCGCAAGAAAACCCTGCGCCCTCCAGCCAACGACTAGGAATGGGGCATTGTAGCAAGACAGAAACTGCATCCAAACACCCCACAGAAAAACCTGTGGTCACTCATTCCCAATCCCACTTCGCAAAAAAAGTGGGTGGGGTGTGGACATCTGCACTGGCCAGGCTGTAATGAGGTCACCATATCTTGAGCCTGGGAGTGAAGGGCAGGTGGGGTAGGAGCCAACACTGCCATCCCCTGGCAGTCACAGGGCCCCCACCTGCAGGATAAGTGGGGACCATACGGGGAGCCTGGACTCCCTTCACTGGGGCAGTGAAGGGAGCCTCTGCCCCCGCAGGGTGGTAGCAGAGCTTCAGGACTTTCACCATCACCAGCAAACAAGGCCTGCGGTGCCCGAGGAAGCCTTGTGGGGTCCCAAACTACCATCAGATCCAGAGTCTCATAACATCATACCCCAAGCACCTAAGTTTCAATAAAAGTATCATCTAGCACGCCAAGAACCAGGAAGGTCTCAGACTGAATTTAAAAAGTCATTAGATGTGAACACTGAGTTTACAGAGATGGTATAATGGTCTGAGAATGCCTGTGAAACAGTTATCACAAAATGGTGAGAAATTGTGAACAAACTTAAAACAGATGATAAAAATAGGAAGTCTCAGCAAAAAAATAGAGTCTCAACCAAGAAATAAAAGATACAAAGAAGAACCAAAGGGGAATTTTAGAACTTTCTACTGAAAAATATGATAACCAACATTCAAAGAAAAACAAAACTGGAAAGTCTTGAAAGCAGAATGAAGAGTACAGAGGAGGGAGTCCTTACACAAATAGGATGATAAAATGTCTCGTTCTGAGTGAGAGAGAAAAATAGACTGAAAAAGTAAGCTCTGCTTGGCGTGATGGTTTACGCCTATAATCCCAGCACTTTGGGAGGCTGAGGTGGGTGGATTACAAGGTCAGGAGTTCGAGACCAGCCTGACCAACATGGTGAAACCCTTCTCTACTAAAAATACCAAAACTAGCTGGGTGCAGTGGTGCATGCCTGTAATCCCAGCTACTCAGGAGACTGAGGCAGGAGAATCGCTTGAACCCGGGAGGCAGAAGCTGCAGTGAGTCGAGATCACGCCAGTGCACTCCAGCCTGGGTGACAGACTGAGACTCCATCTCAAAATAAATAAATAAATGAAAATAAAAATAAAAATAATTTTGTAAAAAAAGTTTTCATAGCAGGAAAGAAATGTAACTACATATGGGAAAATAGGAACTGGGGAGGGGCAAGGAAGCAAGGCGGGGTGAACCTCTTTCTAATCACATCTTTTTGTATCATTTAATTTTTGAAATATGAGTGTAGTCATTATCCAAAACTAAAGAAAGTAAAATCTTTAACATTGAAAATAATGAAGTGAATAGCCCTAGAAGTACACAGGGCAGGTGGTGAAATACTCGGTACCTCACCCCAGCAACCCCTCTGCTGCCTGGCTGGCCTGTGCAGGGCTCACAATCTTTCTCAAGAGGAGGGCTTTGATCTCCCACCTCCCACCTGGGTAGCTCAAAGGAGATACCTGCTTCTACCTGCGGAACCCTTATGAACCTGCAGCACAAGTTCACGGGACTACAGGACCTTATTCTATGGAGCAAAACTAGAATGCACATTTGTCCTTGGGCTCAAATAGGCTGTCCTAGAAACTAGTGCCAGGGCTTTCTTCCCACAGCAATTTAAGCAACCCTACAAGTAACAACATTTAGACATGTGTCAAGGGTTTAAAACAGCAACAACAACCTCAAACTAGGAGGAACAGGAACAGAAGCAACAGGAATCCTGCAAGACGTTGGGAGGATTGAGTAAACACAGTGCATTGAGGGTGCACTCAGGATTGCCTGGGCATGACATTGACCATACCATGGAGGAAACAGGAGGAGATACTGAAAGCCCCTGCACATGACAGGTGATCCGTCAGTGGTAGCACTTCCATTATGGCTGCGCAATAAACAGACATGCTTTCTCTCTGCTCTATTGAATTTCTTCCTTTCTATCCTGAGGACCTCCACTCTGGGCTAGACAGCCAGACAGAACTCTGAGAGCCAGACATGATCTCAGAGGGAAAGTCACTGGTGAGAAAATGGAGAAAGACATTCTGAGCAGGGTTGGGGGTGGATTGGAAGGGCTGCTGGAGAGTCAGAGGGCAGAGGCCAGACGACTGCATGAGATGTGGCCTGAGTCCTGGGAAACTGGGTTGAGGGAGCTGAGAGGAAATCTCTCCACAAGGTGAATAGTGCCAGAGTGGGTGTGGCTCAGGCTGCTGTGGGAGAGGGTGCCCTGGGAGGGACTGCACTATCTCCGGAGCATTACTTGGCCCCTGCGTGCTGTGGGAGACCCCTTTGAAATTCCTAGGCCCCTGGTAGGTTTGGGGAAGGCAAAGGAGCTCACTTATTTAGAGGCCTTGCAGGCTGTATGCAGTGTGTGAGCAATGTCCTAAGATCTGAGTGGGCCACAGAGGACAGGCTGAGACTCCAATACACAGCCCTGCAAAAGCTGCAGGGTGGGTGTGGGGAGTGGGATATGGCCCAGGCCCAGTAACTGAGCTGGAAATGATGGACAAACCAAAAGCTCCGAAGCAGCTCAGCTGTGTAGAAGCTACGTGCTACTCTATACCAGGCAAGTTGGGGATTTCAGTTCAGTTACAGGGCAGGAGGCATAGCTCTGTGCTAGGGTCTGAATGTTTGTGTCTCCCCTAGATTGGCGTGTTGAAGCCTTGGTGTTTGGAGGTGGGGCTTTGGGGGATGAGTAGGTCTTGTGGGTAGAACCCTCTTGAGTGGGATTAGTACCCTCAGAAGAAAGGCCCAGGCTGGGCGCGGTGGCTCACACCTATAATCCCAGCACTTTGGGAGGCTGAGGCTCATGGATCAAGAGGTCAAGAGATTGAGACTATCCTGACCAACATGGCGAAACCCTGTCTCTACTAAAAATACAAAATTAGCTGGGCGCAGTGGTGGGCATCTGTAGTCCCAGCAACTCTGGAGGCTGAGGCATGAGATCTGCCTGAACCCGGGAGACAGAGGTTGCAGTGAGCCAAGATCGCACCACTGCATTCCAGCCTGGTGACAGAACAAGACTCCATCTCAAAAAGAAAAAAAAGAAAGACCCCAGGCAGCTGCCTTCCCATTCTGCCACGTGAGGACACAGAGAGATGACCAAGTGTGAACCAGGAAGCAGGCTCTTACCAGACACCAAATCAGTTCCACCTTGATCTTGGACTTCCCAGGCTGTTGAACTGTGAGAAATGTATTTCCGTTGTTTATAAACTGCAGTTTATGATATTTTATTAAAGTGGCCCAAACAGACTAAGGCACTCTGCTTTTGCATATGTGAATTTGTAGCCCTGTGTAAGTGACTCTGTGGCTGACAGAAAGGGGGTCTGAACACAGGCAGGGCCATTGGCCACTGTCTCACCAGCGGGGTTGGTGTGAGGACCGTGGCTGACAGCAGGGTGGCCATGGAGGGCAAATGGTACAGGTGCTGTCATTCTGTGTCTGCCCAGCAGAGTTGTCCCTTTCTCCTTACCCTGTTGTGCTGGAAACTCTGCAGTCTGGCTTTTTCTTCTATCATTTCATGGAAGCAGCTCTCACTGAGTGGTTAAACACCCCTCTGCAGTGGCACTGAGCGGGCTGTGTCTCCTGCACCTCTGCCCCCATGACAGGCATTCAGTGCTGAATGGATGGGTGCACCAGTCTCCCTGTCTCAGGCTGTGCGGCCCTCCAGAAAGGGGCCCTGTGTTGTACTCAGAGCATCGAGAGAAAGAGTTGGCTGGTGACTTTGTCATTTCTCCCTCTCTTCCTTTTACTTTTGTGATGACCTCTTATTTCCTTTTCTCCTAATGTCTGGAGTCCCTGATATTCCTCCCAGCACCCTGGCTGACTCCCACTTCTGCTGAAGCATCAGCATTGGCTAGGTAATGGCAGACTAAGGAACTGAGGAGCACTGACTCCAGAACTTTCCATGGATCTCAGTGAGGGACTTCTACTTGATAGGAGAACCACAATCAGAACAACCCTCAAACTCTTTAGCCTTGAAGAAAACTTTACAAGTTCAAATCTTTTTTGTCTGTTCAGTATCACTATCCGGCAATGGAGAAGCAAGATACGCTTCAATGCACAGACACCCCTGGGAGAAGAGGAATGAGAAAAGAAAAGGACCTTCCCCTGCCCTGCAATGATGGAGTCGGTGACAGGCTGCTGCTGCTGTGCTGGGCAGAGCAGAGCTGATGGGCCTGCCTGGTGAGTGGACCATGAGTTCTGCCTGCAGCATGAGCCAAGGCCCTGACCCCACATCCTTCAGTTAGCCAATTGACTAACCCCTATTTCTGTTAGAGCTGTACATGAATCTATTCTGCCATACCCATAAGAAGATTCCAAATCTCCATCAATTTCTGGGAGAGTTGAGTGCCATCCAGACAGAAGGGTATTATTCTCTTTCCTGCTGACGTTGGACTCGGCTATGTCTGAGCAGAAGCTTTAAGGGCTACATGTATGTGTCCCTGTTTCTTGCTATTTTTCTTCAGCATGAGACCAGCATGGACTGGAGACTACTCTGTCAGCCTCAATCCTGGAATAAGAAAGATGGGCACACAGCTGCAGCCAGTCTTCAATTTACTAGAGCTGATCTGCAACTGACATGGCATGCGAGCAAGAAATAAAGCTTTTTGTACAGTGTAAACTCTAGGCTGACCACAAAAATTTTTTAAAAGAGTGTTAGCATACTAAGAGAGGAGGTGAAATGGAATCATGTAAATGGCTCAATTAAAATGAAAGGGGATTAAAAAGAGGTTAAAAGTCAAAAACAACAAAAGGCAAACAGTTAAAAGGATAACAGATGTTAGTCTAACTATATCAATAGTTCCATAATTACTTTTTTCTTTTTTCAAAACGGAGTCTTACTGTGTCACCCAGGCTGGAGTGCAGTGGCATGCTTACGACTCACTATAGCCTCCACCTCCCAGGCTCAAGCCACCCTCCCACATCTGCCTCCCAAGTAGCTGAGACTACAGGCATGTGCCACCATACTTGGCTAATTTTTGTATTTTTTGTAGAGACAGGGACCCATCATGTTGCCCAGGTTGGTCTTGAACTCCTCAGCTCAAGTGATCTTCCCACCTTGGCCTCCCAAAGTGTTGAGAACACAGGTGTGAACCATGGCACCCAGCCAATAGTTACTTCAGATGTGAGTGGTCTAAGCACAGCAATGAAAAGACAGAGATTATTGGAGTGGATTAAAAAATAGAACAGCATGCTGTTTAAAAATAAAACCACTTCAAATATGAAGACTCAAATGGGTTAAAAGCAAAGAGATGGAGAAAGATACACATGTTAACAGTAATCCAAAGAAAGCTAGAGTAGCTATGTTAAGCTCAAACAAAGCAGAATTCAGATTAAGAAAACTTATCAGGAGCAAAGAGGGGAATCAGAAACTACAATTGTCCAAGAAGACGTAACAATCCCTAATAGCATGTACCTAATGATAGAGCATCAAAATGCATGATGTGAAAACTGCTAGAACTGCAAGGAGACATTGACTCACCCACTCTTATAGTTGGAGACTTCCACACCCTTCTCTCAGTAATTGATAGAGAAAGCAGGCAGAAAATCAGTAAAGCTATAGAGGACCTGCAAAGCACCATCAATCAACATGATCTAAAGCATTTATGGACTGCTTTAGCCAACCATTGCAGAATACACATTCTTCTCAAGCTCACATGAAACATTCACCAGGATAGACCACACTCTGGCCACAAACACATCTGAACAGATAAAAGTAAAACAGAAATCAAACAAAGTATGTTCTCAGACCACAGTTAAATTAAACTAGAAATAAATAACAGAAGGATAGTCAGGAAATCCCCAAATATTTGGAAATGAAACAAGACACTCCTAAATAATCCGTAGGTCAAAGAAATTTCGAGATAAAGTGAAAAATATTTTGAGTCAAATAAAAATGAATATAACTTATGAAAATATATGGAATATATTTCAGTATCTTGAAGGAAATTAATCAAATTAAATGCATATATTAGTAAAGAAGAAACACGTAAAAAATTAAGTTTCCACTTTGGAGAATTAGAGAAAGAAGAAGAAAGTAAACTTAAAGCAGACATTAAAAATTAGAACAGAAGTCAAGGACATTGAAAACAGGAAAACAATGAAAAAAATCAACAAAACCTGTTTGTTTTTTGAAATAATCAAGATAGTTGGTAGTCATCTGCCTGGCTTACAAAGAAAACAAGAGAAGGTACTAATTACTAATAAATTACTACTATTAAATGAGAGAGGGATCTTTACTACTGATTAGGATATTGACATTGATATAATCCACTTATCAGATTTACTCAGCTTCGTGTGTGTGTGTGTGTGTGTGTGTGTGTGTGTGTGTGTGTGTCTCTGTGTGTGTGTTTATGTGGAGGGGAGTGGGTGTATGCATATTTACTTTATACAATCTTATCACATGTTAGTGACACCCACCACTAGTAAGATGCTGGAAAGTTCCAGCACCACGTGGGTCTCTCTTGTCTGTTCACCTTCCTTGTCTTCCCTCTGTCCCTAACCCCTGTATACAGTGTTGTATTCACTTACTGTTATTTTCAGGTGATAAAATTGTCAATATCCTGGATGTAACAATATCCTATAGAGTTTCAAAATGTTACCATTGGAAAAAACTGGTAAAAATATACAAAGGATCTTATTATTTCTTACAACTGCAGGTGACACCACAATTCTCTCAATTAAGATATGCAAACTCATATTCATGGATTCCTTCTTGGAATCAGTTGGTTTTGTCATAGTGAAACTGATGGTGTATAAAACACTCTTTCTTTTAACGTTATATAGGGCTTTAATTAAAATTTCATTAGGATTACAAAAAATTCCACTCATACATATTTATAGAAACATTATTCCTAGTAGCCTAAAAGTGGATGGATAAACAAAAGGTGGCATATCCATAGAATGGAATATTATTTGTCAATAAAAAAGAATGAAGTCTTGATACATGCTGTATAGCCTGGATAAATGCTACAGCATGGAAAAATGCTGGAAACATTATGTGAAGTGAGAAAATCTGTTGCAAGAGACCACACATTGTAAAGTTCAATTTACATCAAATGCCAGATTAGGCAAATCCTTAGAGACAAAATGTAGATTAGGGGTTGTCGTGGAATGGGAGATGAGGTAATGGGAAATGACGGCTAGTGGATGTGGGGTTTCTTTTTAATGGATGCAAAAAAGAAAAGTCAGTTGCTTCCCTATGTATCAACGATGATCAACTAGAACGTAAAATTTAAAGAAAACAATAACAGACTCCAAAATGAAATACTTATAATTTCCTATATGTGGAAATGTACAAAAAACTGATAAAAATAAAAATATGCAAACAAATGGAGAGACATACTGTTTTAATGGATTGGCAAGTCAATATTGTTAGGATTTCAATTCTTATCAATGTAATCTATAGGTTTAATAAATTTAGGAAGTCCTGTCAAACTATTTAGTAGATATCAGTAAAATGGTTCTAACACTTATGTGGAAAGGCAAATGACAGAACAGCCAAAACACAACTGAAAAAAAAAGAACAAAGTTGAAAGACACACATTATCTGACTTCAAGATTTACTACCAAATGACAGGATTCAAGACCGCATGTTATTGAGAAAGAAAAGCCACATATATCAGCAGAAGAGAACAGAAAGCCCAGAAATAGACTGATAGACGTACAGTCTCAACTCATCTTTGACAAATACACAAAGGCAGTTCAATGACGAAAGGGTGATCTTTTCAATAAATGGTTCTGGAGCAAGTGGATATTCATGTGCAAAATAATGAAACTAGATACAGACCTTACAGCTTCACAGAGCTAACTCAAAATAGATCATAATTGTAAACATGAAGTGCAAAGTTATAAAATTTTTAGAAAAAAACACAGAAAAACATCCATGTAACACTGGAGATGGTCATGAGCTTTTAGATACCACTCCCAAATTATGCTCCATGAAGGAAAAATAGATACATTGGATTTTATTAAAACTAAAACTTTTGTTCTATAAAAGACAATGTTAAGAAAATGAAAAGACAAGTCACCAAATGGGAGAAAACATTTTGGAAAAAATAATCCATGTATGATAAAGGACTTGTATCTAAACTATAAAACAAACTCTTAAATCTCAACAAGAAGAAAACAAAGAACCCAACGCAAAAATTGGACAACATAGCTATTTGTATTATTGATGTAGGAATATGAAAAGACACTGAAATTTATTTGTCACTTAGAGAAATTCAAATTGAAATAATGAACTACCACTACACACCTCTTAGCATGGGTAAAATCCAAATACTGACAATACAAGTTTTTGTTGAGGATACAGAACAACAGGAACTCTCATTTATCATTGGTGGGAATGTGGCATGTTAGAGCCACCTTGGAAGACAGTTTGGCAACTTCTTGCAGAGCTAAATGTGGTCTTTCCATACAATCTAGTAATTATACTCTTAGACATCTACACAACTGTTATGACAATGTTGGTCCACACAAAAACCTGCAAGTACATATTTATAGCAGCTTTATTCATAACTGGCAAAACGCAATCAACCAAGATGTCTTTTAATAGATGAAAGGATAAACTGTGGCCTGTCCATACAGTAAGAAAAAGATTCAGAAGTAAGCTGTAAGACATGCGATAACATGGATAATCTTCAATGCATGTTGCTAAGTGAACGAAGCCAATATGAAAACATTACCTACTGTACTACTTCATTTTTATGGCATTCCAGAAAAGAAAAAAATAATGG
Source organism: Cacajao melanocephalus (assembly GCA_963573385.1). Lineage (NCBI taxonomy): Eukaryota > Metazoa > Chordata > Mammalia > Primates > Pitheciidae > Cacajao > Cacajao melanocephalus. The sequence goes on along the minus strand of CAUYLG010060132.1, from coordinate 11,034 downwards.
GGATAGTAAGTGGAGCAGTTGCTGTGGGGGATCTGAGGGAGATGGTTGAATAGGTGAAGTCCAGGGGAGTGTTAAGGCAGTGTGCCATTTTGTATGACATTGTAATGGTAGACACATGGTACTACATATTTGCCAAAACCCATGAAACTTTACAGAAGAAGGAGTGAACCTTAATGTATGCAGATTTAAAAAGTAGAGGGTAGAGGAATTTGGAAGAGAATGCATATTGTGAAAAAAATAATCCAACCAGATTACAAATACATGAAATGTCCTTATTGAAGGTGGTCGGGAAAAAGGTGCTGACCTATTGGAGATTATAGGAGTACAGGCAGAAGGAAATGTTCCTATGCACTGTAATCTAGTAGACAAAGTTGTTTCCTGCCGGGGTACAGGTTAACAGTTCTGAAACTACCGTTCATATGCACTGGGATCAAACAGTCGATGACAAGGAGGACAGGTGGTGGGAAGCAGGTTTCTCACTGCTGCATGGGAGAATACAGACAGGCAAGGGAGAGGCTGGACTGGTTGTGTGGCAGTGGGTCAGAGTCAGAAGACACACTCACATTTAGCTTAATATAAATAGATGTGGATATATCGAGAAATATGTATAGATTATGTGTATAATCTTGCACTATGGTATATACAGTTTTTTCTACGTCAGCTGAGGAGGCCTAGAAATAACAACACTCAAAGAGCCATAAACACACCCAAGGCCCAGATCTTGGTTTTTAATACCATTCTCTACCTAAAGAAACCAGAGCTTGAAAAAATGGATGATTTCTTGTGTAGATGAGACTAGGACATCTTGTAGTTCCAGAAAGCTAAGAAAGTGGTTAAAAAGAAACAAAACCCCACAATTATGTGGGTATCACACTGAAACCCAGGGCCAATGAACAGTGCTCCCCATCGACAAAGCTGGAAAAATAAAACAACAAAAATGTGGTATTGTATTATAACCCAATGTATAAGGTAAGATACACATCCATGAGTCCACACTGATATAAACGCTTGATCAAATAAAGGAATGAGAGACAACAGCTGAACTTCCTATGCAAGATAATTTTAGGTAATTCATGCAGATCCTCTGCCTTTAAGGAGGAAGCGCACAGTGCTCCAGGTCCTAACTTCAGGCTGCACATGGTGGCTTTCTCACACTGGACAAACCTGTTAAGCACTGCTCCGGCCAGGGGATCAACATCACATCAACAGTGAAATTTCATGTTGACAGCATTTACCTTTGATATCATGCAACAAGAATGACACCTTACCTCTGTGTTCTTTCTCTTCAAACCCATAGAACCACCCCCACCGCCAAGTCTAATCATGAGAGAACATCAGACAAGTTTCAACTCAAGGACATTCTACAAAATACCTGATGGACACTCCTTACAACTGTCAGGGTCTTCAAAGACAAGGGAAGACTGAGAAGCTGCTGCAGCCAAGAGGAGCCTCAGAAGACGTGATGACAAAATGTAATGTGGGACTGTGGGACAGATAGAAGACATTAGATAAAAACTAAGGAAGTCGGCAAGGACTTCATGACTAAAACACCAAAAGCAATGGCAACAAAAGCCAAAATAGGCAAATGGGATCTGATTAAACGAAAGAGCTTCTGCACTGCAAAAGAAACTATCATTAGAATGGACTGGCAACCAACAGAATGGGAAAAAAATTTTTGCAACCTACCCGTCTGACAAAGGGCTAATATCCAGAGTCTACAAGAAACTTAAATAAATTTACAAGAAAAAAACAAGCAAACCCATCAAAAAGTGGGCAAAGGATATGAACAGACACTTCTCAAAAGAAGACATTTATGTGGCCAACAAACATTTGGAAAAAAGCTCATCAACATTGGTCATTAGAGAAATGCAAATCAAAACCACATTGAGACACCATCATAAGTAGGTGTTGAACAATGGGAACACATGGACACTGGGAGGGGAAAATTATACACCAGGGCCTGTCAGGGAGTGGGGGGTTAGGGTAGGGATATTAAGGGGGTGGGGAGAGTCAGGGGAGGGATAACAGGGAGCTAGGTTTGGTTGGGGAGGGATAGCATTAAGAGAAATACCTAATGTAGGTGATGGGGTGATGGATGCAGCAAACCACCATGGCATATGTATACCTATGTAACAAACCTGCATGTTCTGCACATGTACCCTAGAACTTAACTTACAACAACAATAATAATAATAAAACTAAGGAAGGCTGGAAGAGTGTGGAGGGCAGTTAGTAATAACACATCAACACTGGCTCCTGAGTTGTGAGGAAGGTGCTGTCCTGCTGTAAGTATTGCCACACTGCGGTTACCATTGGGGAAACTGGGTGCAGGTTGTGTGGGAACTGTATATCACTTTTAGTATTTATTTTTTCTGTAAATATGAAGTTATTCTAAGGTAAATATTGATAGAAATTATATAACACTGTGTTAGGCCATTCTTGCATTGCTCTAAAGGAATACCCGAGGCTGGGTAATTTATAAAGAAAGGAGGTATATTGGCTCAGGGCTTTGCAGGCTGTGAAAGCGTGGCACTGGCATTTGCTTGAATTCCGGGCGGCCTCACAAAACTTTTACTCTTGGTGAAAGGTGAAGGAGGAGCAGGGACATCCCATGGCAAGAGCGGGAGCAAGAGAGAGGGTGGGGAGGTGCCACATACTTCAAACGACCAGCTCTCATGAGAACTCATTGTCACAAGGATAGCACCAAGCCATGAGGGAACTGCCCCCACAAACCCCCATGCCACCCCCCAGCCCTTCAACCCCGGGGATTGCATTTCAAGATAAGATTTGGATGGGGGCAAATATCCAAACCATATCAATAATATATTTTGATGAGCTAAAGATTGGCTTTCATTATCCAAGGAATCAGAGTGACGGCCTGAAGCCACCTCAAAAGAAACAAAGGGTTTTGAACAGTGGTGGAGGCTGGATTTCCGAAGTGAGTTTTTTTTTTCGTTTGTTTGTTTGTTTGTTTTTTAGTGATAAGATTCGTTTGTGACTGTGTGAGGTGGCTCATGCCTGTAATTCCAGCACTTTGGGAGGCCAAGGCGGGCAAATCACGAGGTCAGGAGTTTGAGACTAGCCTGCCCAAAATGAGGAAACTCTGCCTCTACTAAAAATATAAAAACTAGCCAGACATGGTGGCAGGCACCTGTAATCCCAGCTATCTGGGAGGCTGAGGCAGGAGAATCACTTGAATCCAGGAGGCAGAGGTTGCAGTGAGCTGAGATCGTGCCATTGCAGTCCAGTCTGGGTGACAGAGTAAGACTCTGCACCACCCCCACCCATACCCTCGCCAAAAAAAAAAAAAAAAAAGATTCATTTGTGTAGGTTTAATGCTCATTAAAAAGTCCCTTCATGTTATAGGTCCATCTCACAGCAGCAGGCCCTGTCATTCCAAGCAGCTTTAAGGGCAAAGTACATTCGGTGCTGGTGGTGACAGTAAAGAGGGCCATGTGGGCTGACACGTCCACTCACCTGAGGCATACACAGGTGGGCAGAGTCTGAGCAAAGAATAAACACGCAGAGGTGAAAAAACTTAGGAACTATGAATGCAAACTCCTGCTGAAAGCACCGAGGGAGTTTAGTGTAAAGAAGCGAAGGCTGTTGCCATGTTCAGGTTCCCTAAAATCAAGCCCTGCTCCTTAGAAGTGCACCCCATCAGGCTTCACCACAGCACTGCCTCTGGATGATCCCCTCTTTCCTTGAAGATGTGGCCCCTGGCTTCCTCTCTACCAATGTAGATGTAATTCTTCCTAATGAGTTTAATGACTGCTTAGATGATTCAAGAAACTTTCTGGCCTCTCAGTTCCATGACTTTCCCACTTCCCATGATCCTGTCCTCCACCTCTCTCAGCCACCTCTGTCACTGTCTAATTTAGACTCTGTCATTACTAACAACTCTGTTATCCTGCTTTTGAGCAGCACACTTGGCGGGAGCTTTCCAGTGCACACTCTCTAGCACCCCTACTACGGCCACTCTGGCACCAGAGGATTTTAACCCAATGAATTAGCCCCCTTTCACTCTCCTGTGGCCTTAAGGTTCTCACCTCTCTCCATGCTCTGCTTAGAGTTTGCAATTCAACTTTCTAACTGCTCCCTCACACAGATCCTCACATCTCTTGCTGTTCCTCCTGCTATCTTGTCTACCTGCTGTCTTCAGCTGGGTTGCATGCGAGGCAGGTTCTGAGATGGGGCCTTATAGACAGGAAGTACATTGGGAAATGCTCTCCAGACAAACTCGTGGGCACATGAGGGGAGCATGACCGGGCAGAGGCCACCATCATCACACTTGTTCATCAACCACCAGAATCAGTCGGGGGAGATCAGAAGATGCTCCACAAGGCATACTGGGTTCCAAGCACATCACTACCTGACAAACATATTACTCTCATACTTCTTTCACCTGCCAGTCAGAAGAGTTTTGCCCACTCTCATTGTTTTATCTTGAGCCTTCCTCGTGGCCAACTGGACAATTGGTTGTCAGTCCTTGTCTTTCGCACCCCACAGTGGGCCTCTTCTTCCCCAGGAGGGCATGCCTTTCCCTCAGCCTGCTGGATTCCTGCCTCATAGGAGACTTCCTTCGGGGCTCCTTCCCTGTACTTAGCTTTCTAAACTCGGAGCTGCCTGGAGCTCCGTCAGGGACATTGTCTCCTTATAGTCTCATCAATTCCCATGAGTTTGCATCCTGTCTGTGTGCTAAGGGCTCTCAGTTGACTTCTTCACTTGGCCTTTTCCCTGAACTTCAGACTTGAAAATTCAGTTTCCCGTGCCGCATCTCCATCTGAACGCCTGTTAGGCACTGCAGACTCAAAGCATCCCAGGCTCCTGTCCTGATTCCTCCAGCCCATCGCCTGTGTCTTCACCACCTCAGTTGATAGGAACTCCTTCTTCTGTTTAATGCCTTCCACTTACCTGCAAGGCACTTCTTCTGTCACACCCCACATGAATTTCATTAGCAAATCCTGTCAACTCTAACCTCCAGAAAACCCAAACTCCAGCCATTTCTCACGCACGGCTGCCACCTTGCTACAAGCCACTGTCATTTTTAGTTTAGACTAAACTGGTCTTCTTCTCCTTTTCTACTTACAGTCACTTCTCTTCAAAGCCCTTGAAACAGCAGACAGACTTGGTCACTCCCTCTGCATGGACATGAAGTGAAACCACACCCTCTTGGTGGCTGGAAGCCCTCTCCATGGTGGGCGCCAGCCCCCTGGGCTCTCACTGTCACTTTCCAGTACACCGGATTCCAGTGCTTTGGGACAGGCAGCATTATCTGCCTCCATGTCTTTACTTTAGTCATTCTGTTTGCTGAAAAATTTTCCCTCGAAGAGCCGGGTGGCTCAGCCCCACATGCCTGCTCTGTCCTCTCCGCAGATGGTGTCTTCACTGTCAGAGCTTCTTGAACCACTCTGCTTAAAGTGGCAACCTCCAAACGCCACCCTCAATTTCCCCTCTGAGCACGGATGCCCACCTACCCCTATATGTATGTCTTTATTCTTGTCTTGTGCTACTGGAACAGAAGCTCCCTGATGGCAGGACTTGTTCTGTTTGTTCAGGGTCATACGCCCAGTGCGTAGGACAGTACCTGGCACCTACTAGATACATAGTCCATATTCACCAAGGAAATTACGAATGCATGGGTTTCTGAAGGGCTGTTCTCCATCATTATGCTATTTCCTAGCATAAAACGCTTTAGTGGATTATATAGGAAGGAAAAGCTCCACTTCATTCCCCATCTTTCTTCCCCAAGAGGAGGGAACACTGTGAAGATGGGTTCAGTGTCCAGGACATAGACCTCACGGGCAGGGTCACCATGGGCTGAATGTCCATGTGTGCTGGTGTGTCCCTCCCTTCTCTTCCTCTGACTGTGGCTACAGCGGCAAGCTGTGCTCTACACTCTGCCCTTGAGAGGCCTTGGATAAGATCAATCCCTTCTGGTTTTGACAGGCTGCATGTGGGACAGCCGGTGTTGGGAGTTAGGCACGAAGAACCCTCCTGGGTGCCACCTTAGGTGTTGACTCTAAACTCAGTACTCCTGAGTAAATGAGTGTGGAGCAGGGGGTGGGGAGGGGCTGTGTAAGGCTTGGGACTGAGGGGTTTCCGAGGACACTAAACTTGGGTGCTAAAATTGGGACAGACTCAGGAAAACTGAGCTGGCTGGTCACCTGCATTGTAGACACTAGGGAGAGCCTGAGAGCCAAGGGCTTCTCACTTCTGTGGATTGTTCCACTTGGAAATGTAGGTCCAGTCCTGTCAAACCCCTGCTTACCTATGAACGCCTGGCTGGCTGCTGTCACCAGTGCCCTGTGTTGCCCTCCCATGCTTCCTGCCCATGTTCTGCACCTGTGTGCACCTGAGCATGGCAGACACTTGCTCTGCCTGCTTGCCTTAGCTCCCCACCCACACCTGTTTATTCAGGAGTACTGAGTTTTAGACTGAAGTTTTTAGAAAACAACCTCCTAGTCATTAAGAAATCTCTGATTCCTATTTTCCATATCTGGGGAGTGGAGAGACCAGCAATTCCTGGTCTACCTGGAACTGTCCTGAGTTTAGCACTTGAAGTCCCACATTCCAGAAATGCCCTTGATTCCAGGCAAATGGAGACGATCAGCATTGTAATGCGAGGTGTATGGAGGAAGCAGTTGTGACTTGAGCCCAGCTGGGGATTCTGGCCCCTGAATCCCAGGTCATCTATATGCCACCAGTGCCCCATGATCAAACCCGTTGTCTACACCAGTTCTCTGAGTAGCTCCCTGACTGTACCTATAACACACATGATCAGTCATGTTCTCATGTACGCCATACCACTACCAACCTACTCTGATATTCACATAAGCCTTCCAAAATGTTGTGAGGAAGAAGAACATGACAAGTTTTTTTAATCACAGATATCATCAATTGTTCATTACTGGCTGCAGTGTGAGTACGTGCAACTCCCTAGTTTTTCTCCCAGTGAAGAAAAGTGTCAGAACGTGAGATTGTGTTTTGCAGAATTCCTTCATACAGTCATGTGACTGAACGATAGGATGCGTTCTGAGAAATTTATCCTTAGGCCATCTTGTCATTGTGTGAACATCCTAGGGTGTACTCACATTGTAGGATGTACTCACCTAAACTAGACAGTACAGCCTGCTGCACACCTAGGCGAAGTGGGATGGCCTGCTGCTCTTAGCCTACACACCTGTACGGAATGTTCCTGTACTGAACACTGTAGGAAGTTTTAACACACTGCTAAGTATTGCTTGTACATAGAGAAGGTACAGCAAAAATGCAGTATCATGATCTTCTGGGACCACTGTGGTATATGCAACCTGTCATTGCCCAAATTGTTCTTCTGCTACCCATGGTTGTAGGGTCTACTTTATGGAAGGATTCTGCAAATGACTGTCCCCTCATTGTTGGTAGTAACTATTACTTGCCACTCCGGGCTGCAGAACAGAGTGCATCTGTCTGGGCGTGGAGTGTTCCCTCTCACTCCTCAGACTGTGTGCCATTCCCCTCTGTGTGAGTCTCCATACAGTGCTTTACACACCCTTCCTGAACATGCCAAGTTTCTTACCCTCTGAGATTTCTGTTTACTCCCCCCTCTGCTAGATGTACTTCCCCTTTCTCAGCCTGATGTTTGCCCCTTCCCCCTCTGGGGCACATCTTGGGCCCCATCTTCCTGCAGCATCCCAGTGTCCCTCAGACACCCACGGCCCTAACCCGGCTCCACTCTGTGGAGACACTTCCCGCCAGCAGCCCACACCAAACCACCCTTTTGGTCTTTGTCCTCTTGCTGTCTCCTCTGCTGGAGCTAAAGTTCTTTTAGGTCAGTTTGTCTCACTCTTTATCCAACCAGTATTCAATTACTATGCTCTTTTTTTTTTTTTTTTTTTTTTTTTGTAAGAAAGTTTATTTCTTTAAACCAGGCTAGAGTGCAGCGGCATGATCATGGCTCACTCAGCCCTGAACTGGGCTGAAGCAATCCTCCTTCTTCAGTCTCTCGAGTAGCTGGAACTACAGGCACGCACCATCATGCCCAGCTAATTATTTTTAGTTTTGTAGAGACAGAGTCTCATTCTATTGATTTGGCTGGTCTTGAACTCCTGGCCTCAAGCGATCCTCCTACCTCAGCCTTCCAAAGTTCAGGGATTACAGGTGGGAGCCTCTGTGCCCGGCCCATGCTCACTTTAATGCAATGCATTTAATTTTACTTGTTTTCTCCCATGGTTACACTGACTTTATTAAGGTATAATTAACAAATAAAAATTTTATATATTTATGGTATATGATTTGATGTTTTGATATACGTATACATTGGCAAATGATTAACTAAGTCAAGCTGATTATAATATCTACCACCTTGTATGCTTATATTTTTGTGGTAAAAACATCTATTCTTTTATTATATATATATATAATTTTTTTCTTTTTATTATACTTTAAGTTCTAGGGTACACATGCAGGTGTGCAGGTTTGTTACATAGGTATAAACGTGCTGTGGTGGTTTGCTGCATCCATATCCCCGTCACCTATATTAGGCATTTCTCCTAATGTTATCCCTCCCCAATCCCCCCACCTGCTGCCATCCCTCCCTTGCACCCCCACCCCTACAACAGGCCCAGTGTGTGATGTTTCCCTCCCTGTGTCTATGTGTTCTCATTGTTCAACACCTACTTATGAATAAGAGCATGTGGTGTTTGGTTTTCTGTTCTTGTGTCAGTTTGCTGAGAATGATGGTTTCCAGCTTCATCCATGTCCCTGCAAAGGACATGAACTCATCCTTTTTTATGGCTGCATAGTATTCCATAGTGTATATGTGCAACATTTTGTTTATCCAGTCTATCGTTGATGGGCATTTGGGTTGGTTCCAAGTCTGCTATTGTAAACAGCACTGCAATGAACAGACGTGTGCATGTGTCTTTATAATAGAATGATTTATAATCCTTTGGGTATATACCCAGTAATGGTATTGCTGGGTCAAATGATATTTCTATTTCTAGATCCATGAGGAATTGCCACACTGTCTTCTACAATGGTTGAACTAGTTCACGCTCCCACCAACAGTGTAAAAGTGTTCCTATTTCTCCACATCGTCTCCAGCATCTGTTATCTCCAGATTTTTTAATGATTGCCATTCTAACTGGCATGGGATGGTATCTCAATGTGGTTTTGATTTGTGTTTCTCTAATGACCAGTGATGATGATATCACTGAGCAGTGGTTTGTTGGCTGCATAAATGTCTTCTTTGAAAAGTGTCTGTGCATTTGGTTTGCCAGTATTTTATTGGAGATTTTTGCACCAGTGTTCATCATGGATATTGGCCTGAAAGTTTCTTTTTTAGTTGTGTCTCTGCCAGGTTTTGGTATCAGAATGATGTTGGTCTCACAAAATGAGTTAGGGAGGATTCACTCTTTTTATATTGTTTGGAATAGTTTCAGAAGGAATACTACCAGGTCCTTTGTACCTCTGGTAGAATTTGGTTGTGAACCCGTCTAGTCCTGGACTTTTTTTGGTTGGTAGGCTGTTAATTGCTGCCTCAACTTTAGACCTTGTTATTGATCTATTCAGGGATTCAACTTCTTCCTGGTTTAGTCTTGGGAGGGTGTAAGTGTCCAGGAATTTATCCATTTCTTCTAAATTTACTGATTTATGTGCATAGAGGTGTTTGTAGTAATCTCTGATGGTAGTTTCTATTTCTGTGGAATCAGTGGTGATATCCCCTTTATCATTTTTTATGGCATCTATTCAATTCTTTTCTTTCTTTTTTATTAGTCTTGCTAGTAGTCTATCTATTTTGTTGCTCTTTTTAAAAAACCAGGTCCTGGATTCACTGATTTTTTGAAGGGTTTTTTGTGTCTCTATCTCCTTCAGTTCTGCTCTGATCTTAATTATTTTTTGTCTTCTGCTAGCTTTTTAATTTGTTTGATCTTGCCCCTCTAGTTCTCTTAATTGTGATGTTAGGGTGTTGTTTTTAGATCTTCCTTTGCTTCTCATGTGGGCATTTAGTGCTATACATTTTCCCTTTGACACTGCTTTAAATGTGACCCAGAGATTCTGGTATGTTGTGTTTTTGTTCTTACTGGTTTCAAAGAACATCTTTATTTCTGCCTTCATTTAATTATTTATCCAGGAGTCATTCAGGAGCAGGTTGTTCAGTTTCCATGTAGTTGTGTGGTTTTGAATGAGTTTCTTAATATTGAGTTCTAATTTGATTGCACTGTGATCTGAGAGATCTGTTTATTATAATTTCTGTTCTTTTGCATTTGCTGAGCAGTGATTTACTTCCAATTATGTGGTCAATTTTAGAGTAAGTGTGATGTGGTGGTAAGAAGAATGTGTATTACGTGGATTTGGGGTGGAGAGTTCTGTAGATGTCTATTGGTTATACTTGGTCCAGATCTGAGTTCAAGTCCTGGATATCCTTGCTAATTTTCTGTCTTGTTGATCTATGTAATATTGACAGTGGAATATTAAAGTCTCCCACTATTATTGTGTGGGTGTCTAAGTCTCTTTGTAGGTCATTAAGAACTTGCTTTATGTAACTGGGTGCTCCTGTATTGGGTGCATATATATTTAGGATAGTTAGCTCTTCTTGTTGCATTTATCCCTTTACCATTATGTAATGCCCTTCTTTGTCTCCTTTGATCTTTGTTGGTTTAAAGTCTGTTTTATCAGAGACTAAGATGGCAACCCCTGCTTTTTCTTGCTCTCTATTTGCTTGGTAAATCTTCCTCCATCCCTTTATTTTGAGCCTATGTGTGTCTTTGCATGTGAGATGGGTCTCCTGATGGATCTTGACTCTATATCCAGTTTGCCAGTTTGTGTCTTTTGATTGCAGCATTTGGCCCATTTCCATTTAAGGTTAATATTGTTATGCATGAATTTGAGCCTACCATTTTGATGCTAGCTTTTTTTTTTTTTTTGCCCATGAGTTGATGGAAGTTTCTTCATAGTGTCAATGGTCTTTACAATTTCGTATGTTTTTGCAGTGGCTGGTGCTGGTTGTTCCTTTCCATGTTTAGTGCTTCCTTCAGGAGCTCTTGTTTG
>CAUYLG010060131.1:0-14681 GCA_963573385.1 Cacajao melanocephalus | reverse complement strand
ACTCATCTTCAGCTTTTCTAAATTGGGAAAACTAGTATGTAATAAATTTCTTCATCAGATATATCTCCCAAATGCTGGTTAACCGAGCCAAGGTCATATTAAAAAAGCATTTGAAGTGAGAACACATGGACACAGTGAGGGAAACAACACACACTGGGACCTGTTGTGGGGTGGGGGGCTAGGGGAGAGAACTTAGAGGATGGGTCAATAGGTGCAGCAAATCACCAAGCACACATACAACTGTGTAACAAACCTGCACTTTCTGCATTAAAGTAAAATTTTTTTTAAAAAACCTTCCAAATATTACTTTAAAAATATTTTTTAAAAAGAAAGAAAAAGGATTCAAGACATGGGACCATTGCTTAAGGAATGGTGCACAGTGGGGTTATCAGTCAACACTCTTAGACTGCTGTGTTCTGTGGGAGAGGGGCTCTGCAGAGGGATCTGGCAGGCTGAAGGAGATCCATGGTATCGTTGAGGATGGAAATGAGGGATAGAGTGACCTGAAGGAGAGAAAGAGAAGCCACAGAGGGAACACATGTAAAGGCAACCATGTTTATGTTTAGCATTTATTCTGTGAACCACAGTCACCCCTAAAAATTTGATCTCAGTATATGCATTGTGGTAGTATCTTTGTGTTTATTTGTGTAGTATCAAGAATCTACGCGGATTATAGTTCTTAATAAAGAATTTCAACATTGTGGGACATAAGAAATAAATATAAAAAGTTAAAGTGCCTTAAATCAAGTGATTATTTTTATTTCCACTTATGTATCCTCACACTGAAACTCCGGGTTAGGTGTCACTGACCTCGTTCTGCAGAAGCAAGCATATATGAACAAGGTTATTCATTTAAAGTTAAATAGACATTGGAATTGATTTAATATTAAAACAAAAATGCACGTGTGTGTGTGTGTGTGTAAAATTTTTTCATGTCTTTGGGAGTCCCAGGAGTCCGCTCTCACGACCTCATCCAATGCTGTTTCAAAGGTACGGTGGTTCTACAGCTAGAGAGCCTGGGTTCAAATATCAACACCATCGCTTACTTGCTGTAACCTTGGGAAAGTTACCATTTTTCTCTATGTTTTAAGTTTCTCATCTGTAAAATACAAGTAACAATAATACCTATTTATGGTTGATTGTCTAATGTGCAGTTAGTTTGTCATCCCACTATATACTCATCTCTGTAATGTGACTTTGCTAATCCTCTTGTCCAAAGGGGGTAATCTCTTTGAAACTGGTCTCACCCTGTGACTTGTTTTGACAAATAAAATGCACTGTAAATGATGTTATGTGAATGACCTGGCAGATTCTGCTTTTGCCTTAAAAGCACCATGTTGTGAAGAAGTCCAAGATTATTGAAAGAGAAGCCAGATGTCAGATATATGAGTTAAGCATCTTAGACCTCCCAGTTCAGTGAATCCTCCAGAAGAACGCAGTTGCACTAGTGACCCGAGGAGAAACCGGAGAGAAACTACCAAGCAAGCCCAAAAGTGCAATAAATAAGTAGTTGTTGATTAAATCTTTTGGTTTTAGGTTTTAGTTAAAGAGTTTTTAGTATATCACTCTCTTATAAGATTGTTTTGATAATTAAGTGAACTGATACTTTGTAAAGTGCTTTGAATGGAGTTCCTAGTACACAGTAATTGCTCAGTAAACTCTAGTGATTATATCTTTAATTATATTGGTTTTTACAGGCATGGCAAATTAATTAATGGTTGATGAGCAATTTGTTAGCATCCAGGCCTTTTGGCTTTTTACCTACTGCTTATTCTACCTGAATGAGCTTTTGTTGACTGATATTTATATGTATCAATTTGCTATATATTCAAAGTGAGTGTTTTTCATCTACATGCTTATAGATGTATGCATGGATTTTTATTTGAACTGTGCACACAACTGTTCAAATATAGATTTTGAGCTCATTCCCAGTTAAATCATGTCTTCCAGATTATAAATCATACTTTATTAAGATTTTCTATTGATTTTTCATATAACTTTATGTTCCTTCAAGGGACATCCATAAGTAAGTACTGAGGTGAGAATACCAAGGGAGAAGTCCATTTCTCTTGCCACTCACTTTGCTTGGCATCAAGTTGAGCTCTCATATAATGTCTTATAGAAGATTAAAAATTAACAGGTTTCTCATGAAAATGTTGACTGGAAATATTTTCCTATTATAATTCAATAATTGTCAGTGCGCAAGCTTCAGTAACTAAATAATTTTTATTTGAATCATGAATTCTCTTTACTGTCCTTGTAAGCTAAGACTGTATGTATTTTGTTAATACTCGGAAACTGTATTTTATTGATAACCAGAAAGCACCATTAAACGTGTTTAAATAAGGAGAATTTAGAAATTAAAGGAGAGGTGATTTTCACTGTTCACACATTCATCAGGTATTTACTGAGCACCTATTTCAAACAAAAGAGACATGGTGGTGAAATAGACATACAAGTTCCTGTTCTAGTGGAACTTACATGTAGAAGAGACAGATAATAACTGAGTAAAGAAGTAAGCAGATTAATAAGTAGGACAACTGCAGGCGGCATGTGTGATGAAATCCTACAGAGCAATAGAAAATATTTATGAGGAAGTGCTGCTAACATGTGCTGCTGAATTGGGTGTGGGTGTGGCAGGAATGAAGAAGTATGTCTTGTTTTTGTTTTTGCTTGTAGATGGATAGTGGTGCTATTCACTCACATAGGAAACCCCTATTTACTTACATAAGGAGCAGGCTCTAAAAAGAAGGTAAATCAAGTATCCTAGCCTGGGGCTATTGAATTTTAGACACTTTTGAGGTTATCCATGGGAGTTAGATTGATCACCTTGTCACTCAGGAGAGGATATTGGCTGGACTTCCACATTTGTGAATCATCAAGGGGAAGTAGATGAAAGCACAGAAACATCTGCCTGGGAAGTATAGTCACTTTACTGTCTCCAGCAGTTTGGGGGAATCCCAACATTAAGACTCTGGAAGATCAGGGCACAGGAAAATTCTAACTTCCCTCAGGAACAGAATCAGATATCCTTCTGCCCCATTTCCTATTACTTAGTCTCACTGTAATCCTCAACAGGAAATTTCTTTCCTTGCAGTGGCCCACCCCTGATGCATGGCAGTGTCTCATACCTTTCCTGGCCACCTGAATGCTACTGCACTCTTATACAAAAATAGCTGTACAAATTATGGAATAACTGTATACATTATGGAATAACTGTATAAATCTATGGAATATTATGATGCCTCAAACTCAAGCCACTATTACATTTGTATCATCAGGCTCCATTTTTGAGCTTTTATGCTCCCTCAAGTCTTTCCAACATGTGTTGGTTGTCCCAGATTCAGTTCTTGTGTGGGCTGGCAAAGAAATAGTGAGCAGCATAAAGAAGATTCTGGTTTTCTTACCTCTGTAATAAGAACAAAGAAACTGGGAGTGGTCAGATAGTGTAAAACTAGCTCAATGGCTTCGTGCAATTATCAAACGTCCTCTCCTCGGCAAGCAGGATTCGGGACTCTGAGCTGAATTCCTGGTGCTAGGCCTGGGTGCAAGGTGTGTCAAATGATGTAGGGTAGTCCTACTTCTATGGAGTTGAGGTCAGAAGCTGAACAGAGAACCAGGAGAAAGGTTTTGAAATAACCATTTTGATATAGCTTCTTTGGTACCATGGTATATTGTGGTCCTGAAAAAACGGGTCATCTAAACAAATACTTACCAAGCAATAATTACTCTATTCTCTAATTCTTCATTCCTCACATGCAGAGCCACAGAATGTCCATAGCATCAAAAGGTCCCCTGAAAATATTACGTAACAGATCTAAGAGAAAACTTCAAGAGTGGAATTAGCATCAAACCTGATAGCACAGGGAAAGCCCCAATGTGAGAGGGTGAATTAGATGGTCCAAGACAAGGCACATAGAATCAGATTTGAATTTGGAGCATCAGAGCAGAGACAAGTATTCTGAACTAGGAAGTGCTGGGTGCAATACGGAGCTGGAGGTATTGTCTGAGCCTCCGAGGTAGAGTCCTGCTATCTTTCGCCTCACACCCGTGGCCTTGCATGGCTGTGGAGAAATTGGTAAGCTCTCAGCTCAGTCAGGACCCAGAATCCCTCTGGTTTTCTTACCTCATGCTGCTTTATCCCTTCTCTTGTCTTTTCATCCCATTTGAGCTGCTGACAAACTGGAAGAGAGTTCCTACCACAGAAAGAAAGGCAGCCAAGAACCCAACGTCCTGACCTAGCTACTTGGACGGACTCAATTTCATCACAGAAACCACAGCCTCAGGGACAAAGGATTTATCTGGAGTCATCAAATCGATTGGTCTTTTTCCAAATTCTATAGATTTACATGAAGAAGTAATATAGTTATTTAAAAGTAAAGTGTTTTAAAGGACTTGAGGTTGTGGGTAATATCATCAGTTCATTCCTATTGAATGCAGTGACTTTCAAGCAGGCCAAAGAGATGATATTAAATAATATAATTTAGCTTTTTAGACTATAGGTGGTGAGCCTGAAACCTGGGTTCTTGGTAAGGAACTGGCAGTGTTTTATGATGATCAGGAAGAATGCATTTGGCAGGAGATTTTCTTACACTAGCAGAAGTCTCAAATGAGGTAGAAAAATGTCCAGATAAGATTCTTATGATAATTTCTATGGAAGGAGATAATTGAAACATAGAAATATACTAGTAAGAAGAAATGCCCATTAAATCTGTGGAGTGAACAAAAAGAAAGAATACTGGAAACAACACAAGCTATATAAGTTACACCAAACTAATCACATTTTCTTTCTTTCTATATACACATAAAACAGTAAATGAGAATCAGAGTATTTCTTAGTTTCAAAAAACATTTATGAAACTCTTCCATAGTTTACCTTTAAGAGTGAAGTTTAGAAATAAGATCTGATAGCACAGCTAGGTGGATTCACACCAGAGAGTATATATTTCTGTTCCTCCAAAAGAAGTCTCTGGAAGCAGCACAGAGATCATTTCTTCATCTGAGCCTCTGTAAAATTTTACTGTGGAGTTATATTGAGTCATAAATCGTAACCCATCCAACTTTGTGACTGACTCAAAGTCCAAGATTAACAGCAAATACTAAAATAATGGAACTAAGATTGAAAATGATATTAACAGGCTAAAAGAAAGGCTTAAAACCTCTGAGATAAATTGTAGTAGTGATAAACATAATGGTCTGAAGTTAGCTTCAGAAAGTCAGCTGGCTTAAAGCAGAAGCAGAAGGCCAGAAGTCAAGCAATAAATAGATCCAGGAGGGTTAAGGTAACCACAAGTTCAGTGTGAGCTGACAGCAGACCTGACTGTGAAAATAAGACCACCTGATCTTACATTGCACTGATAAAAGCATCATGTGATAAGAAATGAAAACAAAGTCCAGTGTACTCTCATCTGTGTAAATTATAACCATACCTGGAGTATAGTATTGAGTTTGGATGCCAAATGAGTTTAACTATGTCAACCAAGATGATAAGGTTCTAGAAGTCTTATCATGAGAAGAACAAATGAGGCAAAGGAGAATGTTTTTCTCAAGAGAAAGAGAACAATTGCGTTCAAACATGTTTGAGGACTTTCAGGCTTCATGGAGAAGAAAATCATTCTATTCTCTTTGGCTTCAGAGCATAATACAGTAGAATTTTTTTAAAGGCAAATATAAGCTACATTAAAAGGAGAGTTTTCTAATAATTTCAGCTGTCCCATGATGCTCTGGGCTGGATCGTATGCTAGGGAGATTCCCACGCCCAGAGTTCTAAGCCTAGTTTGAATTATTCCCATTCAGCGCTGCTATAGGAGATTCTACCACTGTGTAAAAGATTAGATTGGACATTCACAAATCTTCCTTCCATCTATAAGAGTCTATAATTCAATTTCTTATCCCCATTGTACAGCTGCCACTTTTAGTTAAAATGTAGCTCTGTACCTATTTAAAAAAGTATGTGTATTTGTATGCATGTGTGCACATATGTGTCCAAGTAAATGTGCTTGGATGTGTGCAAATGCCCACACAGCCAGAGCCTGCTAGAGCCAGAGCCACAGCATGGAGATGGAGCACAGCTGTAAAGAACATGCCTTCCTGCCCCCTTTACTTCTGTGACTCATGGCACCTCCTCTCTATAGTTTTGTGTCTAAAGTCACTCCCTTGGGTGTAGCAGAATCTGTTCTTATCACCTGGCCTCTGTTCAGCTGAAACTGAACTTAATGATAAGGTGACACATAAACATAACAGGATAGCCTCAGAGCTGGCAGAATAAACTAAAACCTAAGCTAAACCCCGGCATCTAAATTTCTTCCATGAAATTTTTTGACCAATAACATTATATGAAGCAAAAAAGGCATTCTTTCAAAATACAAAGCTGCTGGAAACAGGCATGTTCTGAGATGGGAAATCCTGGACATTGCTGCATTTTAAGCCAAGCAATTTCATCATGTCTTCTGGAAAAAAAGAATACTTTTTATTTTCTTTATTAAGCTGTAAAATATTTTTACAGAAAGCAGCTCAGAAAGAAAGGATATTTCTACCATTTCTCATTTCTGTAGGAAGTCCATGAGGTTTTTATCTTTTCTGATTTTGTCAGAGGTAAGGATTTTTTTTTCATATAGCTGCAATTTCAACCTTTTGAACATTAAGCAGATATAAATTATCTACAAGGCTAAAAAGTCTTTGATTAACAAGCTAGGGAATTGCAGGTATTAAAATTGCCCCCCAGAGGGAGCCCATATCGTTCCGTGAATGCATTAGACATCTACTTTGAATTACAAAGAAAAATTGATTAAAAAGTATATGTTTATAAGTAATGTGCGTTCCCCTGAGTTCATTCTAAAAGCCACATATATGTGGAATCTAATAAAAATTAAAATACGTTAGCTGCATATTTTACTTCAGCAACATAAGGAAAAAGATACAAGCAGGTGCAACCTAATGTTTTGTTCAAGAGAGCTTCCTCAATGCCCCAACAGATCTGAATGGATTTTAATACTCGACACCCACCAGAGAATTCTGTGTGTGGCGGAAACAAGGACTGCAGCTACCTTATGAAGGGTAATTCAGTGCCCCTGTGAACAGCTCTGCCTCCAACCCAAGTATCTGCCATACTCTGAATTATTCTGGCCATGTCCACACTGGCTCTGCAGAGTTGGTGGATACAAAGATTCAGCAGGCTGGATTTATAAGGCGTCTTCTATGCCGGGAAATAGCAGGCAGCAGTGCTGATTGTTGGCCATTTTAACAAGTCCAACCTCAGGCAAAGAATTTCCTTTACATTTCAGCTGTCAAACAGTGTGGCCTTAGCATCTTTAGACGTATATGTGTCTAGAAGTAATAAAAGTGTTATGACATCCAACACTTTCCCATATTTTGTTTATTCCATAGATATCTCATTTCGTTAGCTTTTTGTGCCTTTTTTTCCTCCCTGTGCTTTTTCCCTTTCAGTTACCATGGAAACAATTTCCCTGGTAAGGGAGGAGCCTAATGGCATCCAGGAGTGTGAAGTAAAGTCAATTTATATCATGGTTTGTGAAATATTGGGAGTTTGTAATGGTTGTTATCACCACATATGGTAAATCAATCTCTCTCTAGAGCAAATTTCTAAATATTGATATAAGTATGGGAGTGATGGAATTATATAGAATCATGCATCTCAGCAACTTGCATGGCAACCTTGAAGATGTACACGTCTATTTTGTTTTGCTTATATAAATAGAAAAAAAAAGAAAATAGATAAATTGTACTATTTGCATTTTTAATATATTTTAAATTTTCCAAAGGCATCCATTGGCCTCTAACAAAATGTATATGGTTGTTTTAATTATCTAAATTAAAGAAGTCCTGTCTAATCACTTAAAAAGTTTATCTGTGTGTATGAATGTGTAATTTTTTACATATAGCTTATATATAGCATAGTAGCTATGCCATCTTCACTCTCACCACTATCATTCTCACTTTAAATCAACTGGTATTTGGATAACCATGTTAATTCAGAAAATGCAGGCTTTAAAACTTTTGTCAAAACATGTGCATTTCACATAAGCAAGTAAGGTGATTACATTTTCAGGTTTTAAAATAGCCTGGTTTGTCCCCCTTGTCTAACCAAAATTTGTTTATTTAGTTTCTGCTTTCTGTTTTCTCTCAAAGAGCCGTGAATGATGAGACGACAAAATATTGGATTATTTGTGCTCTTGAAACAGATGCCACCTGAGTTGTGACAGGTATTTTAAGTATAATCTTCTGCATTCACTTAACACTCTCATTTGAAAATTTTCAAACCTTGGGCATATTCTTGTTCATTTACCACTGAAATGAGTCACCTCTTGGGTGTGAAAAGAATGCTAGGAATAAAATGGGAACAAGGAATGCAGGTGTAAAGGGAATGATAACAAAGAGGAATCAGAAGTATCTTGCAAAGTTTGACTGGCTCCAAACGCAGATGTAGAACAACCAGGGACAGTGGGATGGTTTGAATTTTTTTTTTTTTTTTCCTGAAAGAGCACCCTCTGTTAATGTCAATGAACATAGAAATTATGGTTTTAGCTGACATTTTAGCAGCAAGCATTCTTCTTAAAATATTTCTGTTTGGTTCTGTACTCACATGTTTCCCTGTTGTGGAACATGGTCAGGGGCTGGCTGCATCTTTGAAATGTTGTGTAATCTCCTTCCCTTTTTGGATCTGGGAAAGTATTTAATATTTTAGTGTCTTCTAAGATGAAGATTCTTTAGCTTGAAAACGGTAGCTGAGGAAAATAATTTAAAGCAAACCTTCCCAAATATGGTTTGAAATTTTTACAGATATTATTGTAAAAACTAGAAAATGAAGCTCTATGCAATTAAAGACAAGAAAGGGAAGACTGGAGGAAAGGATGGAAGAAAGTCCAGGGTGATTGTTTGACGTATCTTAAAAAGTGCCTCTGGTTTCAGCAGAAATCAGAAGTCAGGACTCTGAATGTCAGGGTATTTCTTCTTTCTCCTGCCCTAAGAAATGCTGTTTAAAGAGGAACCACCATTTCCTCCTTGCTTTGTTTATACTATAGGAGTTGGTTTTCCAATTGCTTCTAAAGAGTAAATTCAGTGATATGTTTGTTGCAATGTTAGGGAATCTAACACAACCAGAGAGCAGGTTCAGAACAGTACCTGCAACCTGAACAGTCTGGAGAAGTGAATCCCTACCCAGATAAGGCCTGAGACTGGTGCACAGAGCATGAAGCACTCTAGCCAGGCTGAGTGGGGAGACTAGTTTTTGCCTCTGAGATCAGTTGCTATACAAGAAGCGCTTGATAATTCAATTCTCCTTCCAGAGAAACGTGTTTCAGCACAGCTGAGATGTGCAGAGTGAGCATTTTCCCAGAACAGACAGATGATGTCCAGCCTTGTCCTTCATAGATTTTACAACAAATGGTATAAAAATAAAGAACTTATTTGCTACATCTGTCGACTTTACTGTCTGCTCATCTTCACTGCTGGATAAATCTAATGGGTTTTTTTTTTTTAAAACGCACATATTCCTTATTCTCATTTTTAATTATTTATAAGCCTGGAACTGTGCCTGAAACAAAGGAAAGCTGTGGCGGGGACATTTATCTACTCTGGAGGTAAATCATGGCAGGAAGAGGTATGGCTTCCTTGACTCTTCTCTCTGATAAAACATAGGCCAGCAAGAAAACTTCTTAAAACCAGTGATATTCATTCAGATCTCTCCAATGAGAATCACTGTTGGTATTGGCATATATCAGGTAACAGATGCTGTTGCTCAGTGTATTTTTATTGTTTTAAACAAGGCCAATGAAGTCAGGATATTTACCATTGACTCAGCACCATAGTGTAGGTGATACACATCAGGCCGGAGATAAGGATGTTAATTTAGGGAATATTTGAATTCATGACTCAAGGTTAATGAAAGAGAGAATATTAGTTTCAGTTTTTTTTCCTTTTCAAAATGAGAAATTTGCACTTTTTAACAATACAGTAATACAGTATTTAATAGGTAAAATTAGAAAGGGTCCAAAATTCTCTCTCAGTGTTTGTCAATTTTTTGTTTGGCATTGGTTTTAAATAGATATAGATCATTAATAATTTGAAAAAAAAAGAAATATTCAGGAGACTGAATGTGGTGCAGAGCATAGTTCATTATCATGCTCAAAAATTCTTCTGACCACAAACATGAGTAGATTCATTCACAGCAGGCTGGAAGGAGATACCTCACTTTCTAATTTTTAGTTACTGTGCCTTGGTGATCTACACCTAATTCATGTTAGATTCATTTCTATACCCTGTTTTAAAGATTTGCAATTTCTTCTGAACCTATGGATTATATTGAAGAAAATTTAAAAAAATAAAGACTTGCAATTTCCCTCAGAACATCCAACTCCACTTATGAGATGGAGCACTGAAGACCCTTTCTTCTCTTCATGGCAAGAGAGACACAGTGGACACATTTAGGTAGTAAGAAAAAGGGCATTCTGATGCCCAAGAAATCAGTGAAAAAATGAAGACAGAGAAGGGATTAAAGTAATAGGTATAAAGAAATGAGTTGGAATTACAAACAGGAAGACAGATCATAACGACATTAAGCACAGAATGAGAGGCTTTGTGGGCAGATGTGTGAGCGTCATGCCATGAACACTGCCAGGGTATCCAGAGCTGCTCTAGACTGGTGTTTGCTACAGGATGCAGGAGCAAGCCCAGGGTAGACTGGCAAGCTAAGAAGACCAAGCAGCACCTCCATTCTCTTAATTTGGTTTGATCTGACTTTCTTTCTAATTAAATTCATTTGTATTGAGGTAATTTTAAATTGATATGCAATTATATGAAAGAATACAGAGAGAGCTTATATATTCTTTATCCAGGTTCTCTTAGTAATAATATCGTACAAAACTGTAGTACAATCTCTCAATCAAAACATCATCATTGAAATAGTTAATATGCAGAATATTTTCATCACCATTAAATCCTTCAGGTGGTCATTGTCTATCCACATCTGTTCGCTTTCCTCCCCATCTTTTCCTTACCCTTGGTAACCACTAATCTGTTCTTTATTTCTATATTTTTTTCATGTCTATAATGTTACATAATAGTATTATATAGTATGTAACTTTTGGTTATTGAGTATTTTTTCTTGGCATGGTTCTCTGGAGATTGATTCAGGTTGTTGCATGTATCAATAGTCTGTGCTTTTTTATTGCTAAATAGTATTTCATGGGGTGAATGTGCTGACTCATTAATCATTCACCCATTGAAGGACATCTGAGTTTTTTCTAGTTTGGGGCTGTTACAAATGACTATCCAAAATAATTTATAGTTTATAAATAAGCTTCTATAAACTTTGCATACAGGTATTTGTGTGAATACAAGTTGTTTCTCTAGGATAAGTGCCTAGGAGTAAAATTGCTAGGTTGTATAGTAGCTGCATGTTGAAATTTTTAAGAAATAACCAAACTGTTTCGAGAATGGCTGTACTATTTTTACATTCCCACTAAGAGTGCATGAGTAACTCAGTTTCTATGCATCCTTACCAGGTTTTGGTGTTGTAACATTTTTTATACTAGTGATTATGTTAAGTATGGAGTAATATCTTGTTGCAGTTTTAATTTGCATTTCCACATTGGCTGATGCTATTGATCATCTTTCTCTTTTTGTTTATTTCTTTTAAGTTCAGTGGTACATACCCAAGATATGCAGATTTCGTACACAGGTAAACATATTCCATGGTAATTTACTGCACAGATCTTCCTCATCACCCAAGTATTAAGCCCAACTCTCATTAGCTATTCTTCCTGATGCTCTCCTATCCCTCACCCTCTGACAGGCCCCAGTGTGTATTGCTCCCTCTGCCATGCGCCAATGTGTTCTCATCATTCAGATCCCACTTACAAGTGAGAACATGTGGAATCTGGTTTTCTGTTCCTGCATTAGTTTGCTAAGAATAAGGGCTCCCAGCTCCATCCATGTCCCTGCAAAGGACATGATTGCATTCCTTTTTATGGCTGCACAATATTCCATGGTGTATATGCACCAAATTTTCTTCACCCAGTATGTCATTGATGGGCATTTAGGTTGGTTCTGTGTCTTTACTATTGTGAATAGTGCTTCAATAAACATATGCATAAATGTATCTTTATAATATAATGATTTATATTTTTTGGCAATATATACAGTAATGGGATTGCCGCATCAAATGGTATTTCTGCCTCTAGATCTTTGAGGAATCATCACACTGCCTTCCACAATGGTTTAACTAATTTACACTCCCACCAACAGTGTAAAAGTGCTCATTTTTCTTCACAACCTTACCAGCATCTGTTGTTTCCTGACTTTAATGATCACCATTCTAACTTGTGTGAGATGATATCTCATTTGGTTTTGATTTGCGTTTCTCTAATGACCAGTGATGATGAACTGAGATTTTTAAAAATATGTTTGTTGGCAGCATAAATGCCTTTTTTTTTTTTTTTTTGAGACATGGTCTTGTTCTGTCGCTCAGGCTGGAGCGTAGTGGCACAATCTCAGCTCACTGCTGCAAACTCTAGCTCTTGGGTTCAAGCGATTCTCCTGCCTCAGATTCCTGAGTAGCTGGGATTTCAGGCACCCGCCATCATGCCTGGCTAATTTTTCTATTTTTTTTTTTTTCAGTAGAGACAAGTTTTCACCATGTTGGCTAGGTTGGTCTCAAACTCCTGACCTCAGGTTATCCACCCATTTCAGCCTCCCAAAGTGCTGGGATTACAGGTATAAGCCACTGTGCCTGACTAGATGTCTTATTTTGAGAAGTTTCTATTCATCTCCTTTGCCCACTTTTTGATGGGGTGGTTTTTTTCTTGTAAATTTGTTTAAGTTCCTTGTAGATCCTGGATATTAGCCCTTTTTCAGATGGATAGGTTGCAAAAATTTTCTCCCATTCTGTAGGTTGTTTACTCTGATGACAGTTTCTTCTGCTGTGCAGAAGCTCTTTAGTTTAATTAGATCCCATTTGTCAATTTTTTGCTGTTGTTGTAATTGCTTTTGGTAACTTGGTCATGAAATCTTTGCCTGTGCCTATGTCCTGATGGTATTACCTAGGTTTTCTTCTAGGATTTTATAGTTTGGGGTTTTACATTTAAGTATTTAATCCATCTTGAGTTGATTTTTGTATATGGTGTAAGGAAGGGGTCCAGTTTCAATTTTCTGCATATAGCAAACCAGATATTCCAGCATCATTTATTGAACAGGGAATCCTTTCCTATTGCTTGTTTTTGTCAGGTTTGTCAAAGACCAGATGGTTGTAGGTGTGCTGTCTTATTTCTGGGTTCTCTATTTGGTTCCATTGCTCTATGTTCTTGCACAAGTACCATGCTGTTTTGGTTACTGCAGCCCTGTAGAATAGTTTGAAGTTTGAGAGTATGAAGCCTCCAGCTTTGTTCCTTTTGCTTAGGATTGCCTTGGCTATTCGGGCTCATTTTGGTTCCATATGAGTTTTAAAATAGTTTTTTTCTAATTCTGTGAAGAATGTCAATAGTAGTTTAATGGGAATAGTATTGAATCTATAAATTGCTTTGGCCATTTTCACAATATTGATTCTTTCTATCCATGAGCATGAAATGTTTTTCCATTTGTTTGTGTCATCTCTGATTTCTTTGAGCAGTGGTTTATAGTTCTCCTTGAAGAGAAGATCCTTCACTTCCCTTCTTAGCTGTATTCTAGGTATTTTATTCTTTCTGTGGGAATTGTGAATGGGAGTTCATTTGGGATTTTGCTCTTGGCTTGCTTGTTGGTGGTGTATAGGAATGCTAGCAATATTTGCACATTGATTGTGAGACTCTCCTGAAGTTGCTTATCGGTTTAAGAAGCTTTTGGGCTGAGACGATGGGGTTTTCTAGATATAGGATCATGCCACCCGCAAACAAAGATAGTTTGACTACCTTTCTTCCTATATGAATACCCTTTATTTCGTTCTCTTCCTTTCTTTAAGAGTGTTGAATATTGACCCCCAGTCTCTTCTGGCTTGCAGTGTTTCCACAGAAAGATCTGATGTTAATCATGGGCTTCCCTTCATAGGTGATCTGGCCTTTCTTTCTGGCTGCCCTTAACATTTTTTCTTTTATTTCAAACTTGGAAAATCTGATGATTATGTGTCTTGGAGATGATATTCTCATGGAGTATCTTACTGTGTGGGATTCTCTGCATTACCTGAATTTGAATGTTGGCCTGTCTAGCTAGGTTCAGGAAATTCTGCTGGGTGACATCTTGAAATGTTTTCCAAATTGGTTTCATTCTGCCCATCTCTTTCAAGTACCCCAATCAGTTGTAGATTCAGCCTCTTTACATAATCCTATATTCTTACAGTTTTTAAAAAATTTGATTTCATTCATTTTTTTCTAATTCTGGTCTACCTGTCTCATTTCAGAAAGATCATTTTCAAGTGCTAAGATGCTTTTCTCCACTTGGTCTATTATTTTATTAATACTTGTGATTACACTGTGAAGTTCTTGTAGTGTGTTTTTCAGCTCTATCAAGTTGGTCACATTCCTCTCTAAACTGGCAATTTTGGCTGTCAGCTCCTGCATTGTTTTATCATGATTCTTAGCTTTTTTTTTTTTTTTTTTTTTTTTTTTCATTGGGTTATAAAATGCTTATATATTAAAAAATTTTTATTTATACACAATAATAATCCAACCAATGTAATTTCAGTCATATAAAAT
>CAUYLG010060129.1:0-24457 GCA_963573385.1 Cacajao melanocephalus | reverse complement strand
GTTACCCTTATAAAACAGGGAACTCTGGAGACAGACGTGCACACGGGGAGCGTGCCGTGTGAGGCTGGAGTGATGGAGACAGACGTGCACACGGGGAGCGTGCCGTGTGAGGCTGGAGTGATGGAGACAGACGTGCACAGGGGAGCGTGCCGTGTGAGGCTGGAGTGATGGAGACAGACGTGCACAGGGGAGCGTGCCGTGTGAGGCTGGAGTGATGGAGACAGACGTGCACACGGGGAGCGTGCCGTGTGAGGCTGGAGTGATGGAGACGGACGTGCACACGGGGAGCGTGCTGTGTGAGGCTGGAGTGATGGAGACGGACGTGCACAGGGGAGCGTGCCGTGTGAGGCTGGAGTGATGGAGACGGACGCGCACACGGGGAGCGTGCCGTGTGAGGCTGGAGTGATGGAGACAGACGTGCACAGGGGAGCGTGCCGTGTGAGGCTGGAGTGATGCTGCCACAAGCTAAAGAGCTACCAGAGGCCCAGAAGAGAGGCCAGGATCAGATCCTTCCCTCGCAGGCCTCAGGAGCAGCCCGCCCTGCCAACACCCTGATCCCAGCCTTCTAGCCTCCAGAACTGTGAGACGATTCATTTCTGCTGTCTGAGCCCTTGGTGTGCGGACTTGGTTACGGCAGCCCCAGGAAATGGGCACAGCACCAAGGTCGCATCGTATGGCTGGGGTCATGGCCACCATGAGATTCATTCAATGCCATCCTTCAAAGGTCTACACATACTCACTGAATGTCATTCCCTGCATGAAATCAACACTTCCAAAGGAATCAATAGAGATCTTTGATTTATTTTTTTAAAAATCCAGGTCATCAGTGTGTGGAGGGGGAAGTCTTCTATGCATGATCTTAAACGAGCCTCTTGAGTCATCTTCTTGAGCCTTTAATGTCTTAATATGCACTGGGAATATCCCCCCCTAACCCCCCCCCAAAAAAGTACCGACTATAACAGGCAATACCCTCTCCACTTTTTTTCTGCCTACCAACTAAATTTCCCCTAAAGAGTTCATCAGGTACATTAACTTGGGGAGCACTGCCTGGTCGTCAGCCAACTTTCACACCTTCCTGAAACAATCCTGAAGCTCGCTCAGGCTTGGCAAGTGAAGCTGGACTCGTGGGTGGAGACAGAGTGACGATCAGGTGGAAGCACCCCGTGCCATTCACTCCTGAACTCCCTGAGCCTTTGGGCAGCCTACACTCTGGGGAGCATTCAGACAAAATGCACGTTAATATTTTCCTGCTTTGGAAAGGAAAGTGCAATAGCAAATGCTGATGTGTAATCGTACTTTACAGTTTACAAAGACCTTAGCATCCAGGATGACCCCTGAGTGGCAAAACTGACTTTAGTATCTTCCTGAATCCGAGGACGCTGAGCTTCGACGTAATTAAGACTCAGACTCTCAACTGTGTCTGCTGTGCCAAGGTATCTCCTGAATTAGAGCTCTCCCGTCTTAAGTTTGTGTGTTAGGGATGTAAAATAATGCTGCTCTAGATTTTCATCAGGTATATAGATTTAATTCGTTACTATTGTATCTCATTGATTGTTATTTTGTGGTTAATTTCAAAGCCGCATACATATTTCAAAGAAAACTGGGCCGGGCGCAGTGGCTCACTCCTGTAATCCCAGCACTTTGGGAGGCCGAGGCGGGTGGACCACGACGAGGTCAAGAGATCGAGACCATCCTGGCCAACATGGTGAAACCTCTACTAAAAGTACAAAAAATTAGCCGGGCGTGGTGGTGCATGCCTGTAGCCCCAGCTACTCGGGAGGCTGAGGCAGGAGAATTGCTTGAAACCGAAAAACGAAGTTGCAGTGAACTGGGATCGCGCCACTGCACTCCAGCCTGGCGCCTGGTGAGGGAGTGAGACCCTGTCTCAAAATAAATAAATAAATAAAAGAAAACTGTCTGATAACTTACAAAGTCATCCTTTATGAGAACTAACATTCTACAAACTGAGTATCCCTATTCAAAAATCTGAAACCTGAAATGCTACAAAATCCAAAACTCTTTGGGTACCGACACAGTGCTCAAAGAAAATGCTCCCTGGAGCTCATTTCGGATTTTCAGATTAGAGATGCTCAAATGGTATCATGTGATTCTTCCAAATTTTAAATAAATCTGATATCTGAAACGCTTCTGGTCCCAAGCATTTGGGATAAGGGATGCTCAACCTGCAGAGCAAAATCTCACATAAAATAGATACACACTGACAGTGTCAAACCACAGAAGGTGGCTCTCCAACAAGGAAATAACCATCAAATAGACCGTGTGACGTATCTTAAACCCTTCTTTAGAGAGAAATCCTAAACCCTAATCCTTGACATTCCATTCTTAACTAATTGGTCGATTTGTTTTCCAGGTCACACCACGAAGAGGCAGCGCCAGAAGTTTCATGCAGGCTGCTGCTATGGCTGTGGGGTGGTCAGGGTCAGGGGTAAGACACCGGTGGCCAGGCCTGGCCTGGGGACACTCACCAAAAACTGTCCTGGCTGGGACTGACTCCCGGTTCAGCCAAAAGGACACCTGTGATAAGATCACGGTCATGATGCAGGGAAGGTAGGTCTGGATGACGAAGTAGCCAATCTTCCTCTTCAGGTGGAAGTGAGCTGTCATGACAGTGTATTCGCCTGCAAAGAAGCAAATGACCACACATCAGTCCTCTTGAGTCTCTGCTCGTTGCATCCCAAGAGTTCACCTAGAGCCTCCCTTTCACTCCCGTCGGGCTGGACAAGCGTTCATTTGTGTGATCTGGGTTAAGGAGAGGACAAAGGAGGATGCATGGATTCCTTAACAGTCATTTTATAAGTAACTCTTATGACCCCTGGTCTCTGAAGAGCCTTTGCTGATGGATGCTCTTCCTGGGGAAAATCAGATTTGCGTGTTTTACTAATCTCCGGTCACAATCTGTGCCTCTCTCTCCCCACCCCCTTGCCTGCTTCTACAATTAGGATTTCAGGATTTAGCCTCCCCAGATGTAAGTCAGGATTTCACAGAGCCCTGCAGAGGGTGGACAGAGTCCTTGTTTCCAGCCCAGAGGCTCCAGGGAGGTGAGACGACCACTCCCACCAGCGGCAGGCTCTGTGCTGGCTGTGTCCCGGGTGCAGGGTGAGATGCAGCCGCTGAGGAGGCCCTGGACCCTGGCAGCACATCCTTGCCACCACCTGGCAGAAATGTGTCGCCTGCTCTCTGAGATCAGGGGCATTTCCTTGGCGATGCCCCAGTGCCTCCTCTGGATTTGCCTGGCTGTGTGGGAGGCACGAGGGGACCTCCCGTTCATTGCTGAGAATGATGCGGTCCTCACAGTGAACTGGTAAGGAGCTGAGGTGGGAGGCTGTGGTCAGGGAGTGGGAGGCCTGCTGGGTCAGCCTTCTTGCTACCTGCATTTGCCCCTCCCTGGGGAGACGGGGTGGAGGCAGAGCAATTCAAAGAACTCTGGTTGAATTGCAAGGAGTGGATGGTGTGGCCGGAGAGCTGGGGTGCACCGTGAACGTGGGGAGAGCAGGCTTGGGGGCTCCACCAGCGCAGGCCCAGTCTGTCTGTTGGAGCAGTGATCTGCTGCAGCAGGGACTGGGTGTTGGAACATCAGAGTCTGACAGCTCAGCCGCAGTGCTTACTGTCGGGATGAAAGCCCACAGCTCAGCAAAGCCCACTGTGGATGCTTCACTGAGTGCGGACTCAAAACATGTCGTATGTCAGAGATGAAGCAATCACAGGTGGCAGAATCTGCCCTCTACCACCACAGGAGCCAACACTCTCAGCAGAGCCTGGACAGGCCAGCCGTGCCAAGGTGCACTTTTCCCACAGTCCACGGCAGGTGAGAGCAGGTGAGGGAGCAGAGCTGGCTCCAACACCACAGGAAGAAACGGGCGACGGGGAGGCAGGGGCGTGTTGGTAGCGGGCACTGGACCGCTACTGATGATCCCAGTCTGTGTCTCCTCAGCACTTGAGGAAGTGAAATTACTTGAGGGCTTGAAATTACTCTCCTGCTTCTAATTATTTTGGCAGTAGTCTTTTTATTTTGTTTTATTTATTTTTGAGTTGAGGATAGGAAAATTTGGCAGTGATTTTTAAAAGACTGTAGAATGCAAATAGGAGTAGTAATCCTAGTAATTAATATTTAAAGAACTACATGAAACAGCTCCAAACTGGAGCTGCCTCCCTCAGCATCACGGCTGCTTACCCCAACTCCTGCCGCAGCACCTTCCACCGGTTTGCATAAAACCGGCCCGTTCCCTCTGCCTTTCCCTTTAGCATGGTAACAAAACGGTGAAGCCATCCTCCCAGACTCTCACAGCCCACAAGGATGCACAGCGCGCAGGCCCGTGGCTCCACAGGGTGCTGACCCCGTGCATATGCTCTCAGGACAGGCTACGCACCGAATGGCCTGTGTGCTCTGCCAGCTGCAAGGGAAAGGTGCTGACAATCAGCCATGCTGATGGTGGGCTTGCCTAAGGATATCCTCCAGGGCTTAGAGCTCATTCTGCCCTCAGAGCTCCCTCCCTCCCTTGAGGCTTTTCTCCAAGGCTGCAGAGGTTCTTTGGAGCTCAAAACCCCCTCCCTTGCTCATGGCACTGCCTGCTGACCTTGACCTCTATGGCTGGGCCTGCCTGCCCTGGAGACGTCTGGCCACCTAACCTGCAGGCTCTGGAGATGCACGCATCCTGTTCCTTTGGTCTCCCCACCAACTTTGAGTCAGGGGAAGCCAGGCTGGGTTGGGGCTGCACTGGCTCAGGCTAGCCCGGGTCACTTGGCATTGAGAGCGTCTGCTTCCTTCTCGTACGTTTCAGCTCTTCTTTGTAGGCTGCCTTGTTGTGCTTTCCCAACCTCAACTCCAGGGAAATCTCTGCACTGTGTAAAGCAGGAGGTGGGGGAGCAGGTGACTGGGGGCATCTGCAGGAAGCTGTCTACCTTTCCTGCTTAGGGGCTGTTATATAAGCAGGTCCGCCGCAACCGCCGGCCACAGCTGGGGCCTCTGTGTGCAGCTGCAAGGAGGGGCGGGCTGGGAGGATCCCTGCCCAGCTCTCATGTAGCTGTGGCCCATGGAAAGCAGCTGGCCAGGACAGGGTATGCCGCTTCCCACGTGGCCCCTGCAGAGGGGTGCCCAGAGCAGCGAGCTCTCAGAGGGTGCGGTGTCCTGCGTGTGCCTGGGAGCACAGCGCGTGCCGAGCCCTCACCTGTGCTGGTGCTGATGTTCTCGGTGCCCACCGTCTGCCCCATCAGGTGGTACTGGTTCAGTCTGGAGCCGTCTTCCGCCACCACCACAGACTTGGTGGAGCCGTTGGTCCAGACGTAGACGACTTCAGAATTAGGGTAGGCATCTGCATGCGGAGGCAGAAAGTGACACCAACGTGAAATCATGCCCCGCTTGGAAAACGCAGAAGCTTTTACTAAGTAGCAAGAGAGGATGCGAGGTTTGAAAAGTCAAGATCATGTGACCTAAAGAGTGCGTAGGTTAACTGGACCAGAGCAGACGCCACTGCATTTCAGCTGCTTCTCACGGGTGAAGGCCTGGGTGCCAGGCTGCTGCCTGGCGCTTCCTGGTGTGTGTGTGTTTCTCTGCAGAACACACGATGGTGCAGCAGGTGAGAACACGGCATCTGAGAGCGGAGTGCCTGGGTCCCTCCGGCTCTGACTTTGTAGGTTACTTATTCTCTGTGCCTCAGTCCCTGCATCTGTAGAACGGGGTAAAAACAGCACCCACATCTGAGGGCTCTGGCTGTGACTGCATGGCCTACATCAAGACTTACATGCACGAAGCACCTGAAGCAGCACCCGGCCGCATTCCCTATTCCAAGTCTTCTGCTCTGCAAGAGGGACCTGCTGTCCATGCTGTCCTGAGTGTGGAGGTGCTGTCGCAGGCAGGACCTGCACCCCTAGAGTCACACCTGTGAATACTGTACCTTACTTGGCGAGAGACACTGTGCACATGGAATTCAGGTTCTGGACCTTGATGTCAGAAGCTTTATGGGATTATCCTGGGAGGCGCAATCTAATCACTTGCCTCCTTAAAAACAGGGAACTTCCTCCAATCAGAGAGATTAGAAGCATGACAAAAGGGCTCCACTTACCACTGCTGGCTTAAGGATGGGGAAAAGGCAGCCAAAAGCTGAGAAGAGTGGGTAGCCTCTAGAATATGTGACTAGGGTGGGATATATGAATCTGGAGGCTTGCAAAGGTGTTCAAGGCTTAGGGTAGGAGGTCGTGGTGACTGATCAGTTCTGGGAGTCAGGGACTGTATTAGTCTGTTCTCACAGTGCTATAAAGAAATACCCAAGACTGGGTAATTTGTCAAGAAAAGAGGTTTACCGGACTCGCAGTTTCACACGGCTGGGGAGGCTTCAGGAAACTTACAATCATGTTGGAAGGCACTTCTTCATGGAGGGGCAGGAGAGAAAATGAGTGCTCGCAAGGGAAATGCCAGGGGCTTATAAAACCATCAGATACCACTATCACAAGAACAGCACGGGGAAATTGCCCCCACGGTCCATTCGCCTCTGCCTGGTCCCACCCTTGATATGTGGGGATTATAATAATCCAAGGTGGGATTTGGGTGGGGACACAGGGCCAAGCCATATCAGGGACCATCTGAGAACACAAACATTCATCTAAACAGCGTGTAGAGCTCAAGGACAAAAGGGGAGGGGAAGAGAAGGAGAGATGCAGGGAGGAGGACACAGGGGTCCTCTGGGAGTGGGAAAGGTCTGAGGGTGCAGGCGCCTCCTTCAAAGGCCTGGAGGGAGGCAGACTGCGGACATGAGACACAGATGGGATTCGTGGAGCGTGGAGGCTGCGGCCTGCTCATCCCTTTCCTCCGTGGAAGTGCGGACGGCACACAGTCACTGATGGCGCCTCCTGGGCTCGAGGCCAAGAGGCATACTAACGCAGGAGCAGGGGCGCGTGCCTGAGCACTGCCAGCAAGGAGGGCTGCGGGGGGACTGGCTAAGGCCGAGGCCAGCCTGACCTGAGGTCTTACTGGGCGCAAGTCCTCTGAGCCCCTTTCTCCATGGTTGAGGGGTAGGGGTTGCACGATAATCCTTACCTTACAGTAAGAATCCAATAACATAATCATTTTAAGTACACAAAAGATACCTAGAATCACTGAGTGGCATACAACGCATCATCATCGTTCACATGATCTTGTTTTTCAAACTACCAGTAAATATTAAATGACTTATTGATATTGATGATGTTAATAGCATTAATAATGACAGCAGCAAGAGACGATGTGGTTGCCACGTGTCCAGCAGACATCACCAAGTTCTGCTCTCCTCACCACATTAAGGGTGGGAATAAATGACCCCTCCTGTGCATTTCAGCTCCACTGTTTAGCAACCAACACTAAATTCCCTCTCCATGTCAGCAGTGTGGTATTCAATCTTTTTGCCGGGACAAGAGTAAATGAGGCAATCAGGGTTGCAGTGCCAGCATTTGTCGGGATTTAGAGCTCTGGAAAACATAAAGCTCACCCTCCCCGACCCCACATCAGCAGAGCCAGGCAAGAAGGTCTGAAACATTTTCGCTCACATTGGGCTTGCAAATTCATCACTGTTTTCCGGGAGGCGTCTTCCCCTGGGTTGACCCTGTTTGTCCTCTCCTAGCCTTGCAAATCCTGAGTGGGAAGTGGCAGTGGCACAAATTCGTGGAGGTCTTTCAGAAATCATGGGTCTTCTGACTAGCTACAAAGGAAGGAAGGCAGCACGGGCCTGGCACTTACTAGCTGGTGGCCTTGAGCAACTTCTTTGAGCCCTCAGCCTCAATTTCCCCCTCTGTAGATTGGAGAAAATAATACCCCCATCTCCTAGGTCACTGATGACAAAGTAGATATGTGAATGTCGAGTGTTAGGCACACACCTGACCCACCACAGGTGCTTCATAAACAGCAGCCATCAGGGACTAAGTGTGGGGAATGATTTCTGCTTGGTGTCAAATCTAGTCTTACGAAAAGCTCTTTCTACTTTAATTTACTTTCTTATTCTTGGTCCAAAGCAAACTCAGTTTGTGAGTCCTTGGTCAGCTCAGGGGACTGTATGACTCTGTGTGTTCACTGACTATGAAAATGCAGATTTAAATGGAACAGGTGCTTAGAATTTTTGTGATTTGAAAATGTACAGGGTTTGAGTTATCTAAACCCATATCTCTCACTTTCTCATTCTTTCTTTTTCTTTTCTTTTCTTCTTTTTTGAGACAGAGTCTCTGTCGCCCAGGCTGGAGTACAGTGGCGAGATCTTGACTCACTGCCTCACTGTAACCTCCATCTCCTGGGTTCAAGCAATTCTCCTGCCTCAGCCTCCTGAGTAGCTGGGATTACAGGCACATGCCACCATGCCTGGATAATTTTGTATTTTTTATAGAGACAGAGTTTTGCCATGTTGGCCAAGCTGGTCTTGAACTCCTGGCCTCAAGCAATCCGCCCACCTTGGCCTCCCCTCTCTTTGAAAGCCTGGGTGGGAATAAACAAAATCACAGCACCCCAACGAGACCATCTGCAGCCTCCTGGGCTGAACACCAGGTCAGCACCTAATACACCAATTGCACAACTTTGAAAAACATTAACAGATAGAGACATTGTCTCTGATGGCCTCCTGGACACCCAATCTCTCTGCTTGAAATTTGACAGTAAAAATGACATCAGTGGAATTCGGCCACACCCTTTTCCTTGCCCAAGATCAAACAGGAGGCAAGAGGAATAAGCCAATGGGGATGAACAGGTAACACATCTGCCTGGGTACCAATGAAACTCCACTCCCATCACTGCGCCACAGTAAGACCTCGCAAAATCACGTAGGGTTATGACTGTGACTAGTCCGACAGGGAGGGAGTCAGACCATGCTGTTACTGTTTATGAAGTTAAGGCCAAGATCAGGAAAGAAGGAAAAGGACTGTCACTCTGCCAGCATAAAAGATCCTCTGCCTTGCAGACAGCAGTGAGAAGTGAGGCAGGAGGCCAGGGGTGTGTGGGGGAAATCCCTCAGGTAACAACTGCTCACCCCTCGTAAACCCACCGGCTTTTTTACCTTCAATCCACCAGCTCCATACAATTATTTCAACTTCCTCACGGGAAACAGTGTTTCCCAAGTCATCTGATCTTAAAACTGGTCAGCTATCTTCGAATTACGTCCCTCTTTTGCCCTCTACATCCACTTTTTATCTCTGGCCACGACCCTGCTCTCTGCTCCCTCACTTCTAACAGCTTCACAGGAATTCCCAGCTTTTGGTTTCAGCTCCATGAATAGTGATTTTTGCACATTCTTCCTCTGCTCAATAAACACCACTCACCCTGCCTGCTTTTTTTAAAGTTCCGGGATACATGTGCAGGGTGTACATGTTTGTTGCACAGGTAAATGTGTGCCACAGTGGTTTCCTCACCTATCAACCCATCACCTAGGTATTAAGCTCAGCATTCATTAGCTATTTTTCCTGATGCTCTCCCTCCCCTCACTACCCTGCCACAGGCCCCAGTATGTGTTATTCCCCACCCTGTCCATTTTTTCTCATTGTTCAGCTCCCACTTTTAAGTGAGAACATGCGGTGTTTGGTTTTCTGTTCCTGTGTTAATTTGCTGAGGATGATGGTTTCACCAAGGATATGATCTTATTCCTTTTTATGACTGCACAGTATTCCATGGTGTATATGTGCCACGTTTTCTTTATCCAGTCTATCACTGATGGACATTTAGGTTGATTCTATGTCTTTGTTATTGTGAATAGTGCTGCAGTGAACATATGTGTGCATGTATCTTTATAATATAATGATTTATATTCCTTTGTATATACCCAGTTAATGGGATTGCTGGGTCAAATGGTATTTCTGGTTTTACGTCTTTGAGGAATCATCACACTGCCTTCCACTATGGTTGAACTAATTTACATTCCACCAACAGTGTAAAAGTGTTCCTATTTCTCCACAGTTTTGCCAGCATCTTTTGTTTCTTGACTTTTTAGTAATCACCAATCTGACATGTGAAATTGTATCTCATTGTGGTTTTGATTTGCATTTCTCTAATGAATTGTGATGTTGAGCTTTTTTCCAAGTTTTTGCTGCATGAATGTCTTCTTTTGAGAATTGCCTGTTCGTGTCCTTTGCCCACTTTATAATGGGGTTGTTTTCTCCTTGTAAATTTGTTTAAGTTCCTTGTAGATTTTGGATATTAGACATTTGTTAGATGGATACCTTGTAAAAATTTTCTCCCATTCTGTAGGTTGTCTATTCACACTGATGATAGTTTCTTTGCTGTGCAGAAGCTGTTTAGTTTAGATCCCATTTGTCAATTTTTGCTTTTTTTTAAAACTGCTTTTGACGTTTTCATCATAGAATCTTTGCCCATGCCTATGTCCTGAATAGTACTGCCTAGATTTTCTTCTAGGGTTTTTATAGCTTTGGGTTTTACATTTCAGTCTTTACTTGATCTTGATTTGATTTTTGTATAAGGTGTAAGGGAGGGGTCCAGTCTCAATTTTCTGGGTATCCTGCCTGTTATTTTCACTCTTTCATACTTGAGACCCTTTCTAGTTGAGTGGTAATGGCATCCTGTCGTTTCCCCAGATGAGACTTCTCTTTTGGCTCAATACCTTGACAACTGATCGGTGGTCATTTGTGTTTTGTTCTGGTTTCCGTCATATACCTCCTCCTATTCAAATCCTACCGTGTTCAGCTCAAAGCATTATCCTCATAATAAATATTCCCATCTATGAACTTCAAATTTTTCAACTGCATGAAGGCCTCTTTTAACCTAATTTTCCAAAGGTTCCCATAACGAACTCTTTGGAAACAAGACCATGGGTCATGCTTCTGTGTTCCTCACTGCACCTCGCTGAGTGCTGAATGCTTAACGCACCTGCTATGGACTCAACATTTGTGTCTTTCACAAAATTCTTATGTTAAAATCTAATCGTAAATGGGATTGGTCTTAAGAGGCTTTGAGAGGTGATTAGGTCATGAAGGGGGAGGCCTCTTAAAAGAGGTCTCAGAGAGACCCGTCAGCCCTACCACCATGTGAGGGCACAGTGAGAACATGGCTGTATGTGAACCAGGAAGCAGACCCTGACTAGACATCAAATCTGCTAGCACCTTGGCCTTGAACTTCCCAGCCTGCAGAACTGTGAGAAACACGTTCCTGTTATGTATAAGCCACCCAACATTTGGTATTCTGTTATAGCAGCCTGAATGAACTCAGATAGAAACCGGCACCAAGAGTGGGGTGCTGCTGTTACAAATACCTTGAAATGCGGAAATGGCTTTGGGACCAGGTTATGGGTAGAGGCTGGAAGAGATGTGTGCTAGAAGAAGCCTGCATTTCCAAGAATGGACTGTTTATGGCAACTCTGGTGAGGGCCCAGCAAGACAAGAGGAGAGTTGCACAGCAAGTCTCCGTTTCCTTAGAGAATATCTAAGCAATCCTGAGCAGAATGTTGGCAGGAATATGGACAGTAAAGGTCATTCCAGTGAGGTCTCAGACAAAACTGAGGAATATCTACTGGAAACTGGAGGACAGGTGACCCTTGTTACCAAGTGGCATGGAGGCTGGCTGACCGGTGTTCCTGTTGTATTCATAGTTTTTGTGGAAGGCGGAACTGGGGTTAATGAAATTGAATGTTGGCTGAGGAAATATGCTAAACGAAGTGTTGCAGTGGCCTGTTTCTCTGATTGTCATTATAAAATGGGAGAAGAGGGAAATGGCTTAAAGATGGAATTGTTATTTAAGAAGGAAGCAGGCTGGGCATGGTGGCTCACACCTGTAATCCTAGCACTTCAGCAGGCTGAGATGGGCAGATCACCTGACGTCAGGAGTTTGTGACCAGCCTGGCCAACATGATGAAACCCCATCTCTACTAAAATTACAAAAATTAGCTGGGCATAGTGGTGGGCCCCTGTAATCCCAGCTACTTGGGGGGCAGAGGCAAGAGAATTGCTTGAACCTCGGAGGTGGAGGTTGCAGTGAGCCGAGATCATACCATTGCACTCCAGCCTGCGTGACAAGAGTAAAACTCCATCTCAAAAAACAAAAAACAAAAAAAAAGAAGGAAGCAGAATTTAAAGATCTGGGAAACGTTCAACCTATCCATTTTGAAAGGAATGAGAAAGCCTGTGTGGGAGAGAATAAGGGGGTGCGCTGGCCAAAGGCCCTTTGATAAAGACACTCATTTGTCAGCCATCCAAACAGAAGCCAGGAACTGCTGTGCAAGACAACGGGACAATGCAAAGGAGGGAGGGATGCTGGCACCTGCAGGACGGAGAGGCGCCCTGCCCTGCCCTGCCCTGCCGCGCACTGCCTTACCTCTTGAGCTCTGCTCCCTGCTCTCCAGCCCCACACTCCTCAGCCACCCCAGCAGGCGTTCTGGGGAGCCCTGGTGTGGTTAGTACTGCGCTCAACAAAGCAGAGGGAGCACGACGGCCTCCAGCCATTAGGACCCCAGTCCCAGAGAGCTGTGGGGCACAGGCATAAGCTGCCACAGGGGCAGGGGATCCCCAAAGTCATGCAGCCCAATCCTTGCCTGGCAAAACTGCTGGGGCACAGCCAACTGCCCTAGTGTGACTGGAAGGTGGGACCTCTTTCCTCCTGGGTCTGCAGGGCAGAGCGTGGGCCAAAGAGGGCTGTTCTCAAGCTTTAAGGACTGATGGAACTTGCCCTGCTGGGTTTTGGACTTCCTCTGGACCTGCCACTCCGTTCTTCCTTCTCATCTCTTCCTTTTGCAATGGGAATGTCTGTCCTGTGCCTGCCCCCATTGTATTTTGGAAACATACACTTATCTGGTTCAGAGGTTCATGACTTGAAAAGAATTCTGCCCAAAGACAAATCGTACCTTGGGTCTCACCCATATCTGATTTAGATGATACTGAGATAAGAATTTGGGCTTTAGACTTTTGGATTGAAACCATGTGAGAAGGGCTTGAGTGTTGGGTGTCCAGGGGCCGGAATAACTGTGTCCCCCCAAAAATTCATGTTGAAATCCTCAGTCCCAAGATGATGGCATTAGAAGATGACTGCATTAGCAGGTGGGGGGGTCCTTGAAGGTGATTAGGTTGTAAGTATGACAGCCTCATGAACGGGATTAATGACCTTATAAAAGCTGCCCCTGGGAATTCACTCACCCCTTCTACTGTGAGAGGGCACAGTGAGATGGTGCCATCTTAACCAGGAAGCAGGCCCTCACCAGACACTGAAACTGCTGGTGCCTTGATCCAGAACCTCCCGGCCTCTGGAACTATGAGAAATAAATTTCTGGTGTTTTTAAGTCCCTCAATTTACGGTATTCTGTTATAACAGCCAAACCACGCTAAAGCAATACTCAGGGCATCTCTTAGATGGCAGCTATCTTAGTCCGCTTTGGGTGCCTTCTCATTGTGTCCTCAGGTGGCAGAAGGGACAGGAGAGCTCTCTGGGGCCTCTTTTATCAGAGCGCTAATCCCACACAGGAGGACTCCACCCTCACGTCCTAATCACCTCGTAAGGACTGCACTTTACACTGAGGATTGGGTTTCTACACATGACTGGGGAGGAGACAAACATTCAGATTCCAGTGACAACCAAGGGTAACTAACCCATCAATGTGATTGCTGAAGCCATCTAAATTCAGACACCGCACGGATAAAACTTCACTGTGTTTCTACGACTCTTGAGACTGTACATGTTCACAGGAGGCACTCAGAAGCCTGTGTTCTAGATCATCCACATGCATTCTGAGCTACTACATGCTGGGGATGATGAATGCAATCCCAGGCATAATTCATGTGTCTGAATGGAACAGTAGCTCACTCCAGTGAGATTCACCCCTCATTTCCTGAAATTCTCTCCACTGCATGACCACCAAAGAAACTTCCAGTTCTAATTTAGTATACATTTCTGTGAATCCAGATGTCATCTCATGACTTAATCTAATATTTAATGAATCACTCCACAAATAAAATGAATAACATAATTTGAAATTTTTTTTTTTTTTGAGATGAAGTCTCACTCTGTTACCCAGGCTGGAGTGCAATGGCGCAATCTCAGCTCACTGCAACCTCCGCCTCCCAGGTTCAAGCAATTCTCCTGCCCCAGCCTCCCAAGTACCTGAGACTACAGGCCTGTGCCACCACACCCGGCCAATTTTTTATTTTTAGTAGAGATGGGGTTTCACCATGTTGGCCAGGCTGGTCTCAAACTCCTGACATCAGGTGATCCGCCCACCTTGGCCTCCCAAAGTGCTGGGATTACAGGTGCGAGCCACCATGCCCAGCGTTTAATATATTTTTTCCTAGTCTTGCTGTGTTTAAGTATTTGCTTCCAAATGGACACCATGCCATTATATTTAAGGAATTTCCTTATTGGCCAAGATACATCCTTTTGTAAGCTAAGGATAATTTCAAGATTTGTTGGAATTCTTGAGAGCAGAGATAGCAATAACAGAAATGTCTGTTAATTCCGTTCTGCATTAGACAAACCGGAACATGTGGCTCATCAGAATAATGACACACATTGCATTCCTTTGTCTCCTAATAGCAGAGAACCGTTGAACTGAGTAATTTGAAACTCATTATACTATCACACTTAGCCTCTGCATGCTCAGATGCCAATGGTATAAGTGAACAAGTTGGCCAAGCATCTATTCTTAGTAAATCTAGAAGATGAAAGACAAGTAAGAAAAAAACTTTGCTGAATAACAGTTCTTCTCTTAATATTACCATGTGCTGAGCTGAAACCATGTAACCGAGGAAAGGTGAAGTGTGTACAGTTTTCTAGCTCTTGGTCAACAGTATACAAACAATACAGGACATGTAAATAAAATCATTCTTACTGTTTTTCATAGTAAATATAAATGAATGATCAATCTCTGAAGCAAATCAAATCAATCTTAATAGCAGGCAGATAAAAATAAATTTGACATTAGAGTTCAAAATTCCTACTGAGTTCAAGAAGCACTTCTATTGGTTTTATTTTTTAATACACAATATGAATCTTATTTTATTTGATTGAATACAGGAAGTGAAGAGGTCTCATTGGGTATTTTAGCTTTGAGTATGATAAATGATTTAACTGCAGTTGGCTGGTTTTGAATATGATAATTTAAGAAATCATCAGGTTGTCACACAGTTTTCTTTACCAAAACTTACTTCTGTGCTGCCTGCCCTGCTCACCATTACCCTTACATCTGGGTATCCCGGTGACTTGAACTTAACCAATGATCAAAAAGATAATCATCTTTGACTTTTAGTGTTTTGTTTTAATCACATCAAAAGCATAATTTTCATATACAAACAATGGCATA
This sequence comes from Cacajao melanocephalus, assembly GCA_963573385.1. Classification (NCBI taxonomy): domain Eukaryota; kingdom Metazoa; phylum Chordata; class Mammalia; order Primates; family Pitheciidae; genus Cacajao; species Cacajao melanocephalus. The sequence continues at coordinate 9,200 of CAUYLG010060129.1, read as the reverse complement.
ATTTCAAGTTGTACAACTCTGCTTCCTCTGAGGATGTAAACAAGTAATTTTCTTTCAAAGACATCAATCAGTGATGCCCAAAGGAAATGCCTCAGGGATCTTCAGAGGGTCCTTTGTTCCCAGTAATGATGTCCACAGTCACCCCATGGGAACAGATGATTTAAATAAATCCCAGAGATAGTCCCTTTCCATTATACTGTTTCCCTCAAATAAATGTATAGCTTAATCTCTGTATAGCATTTAAAGAACATAGTTTGAAAAAGTTGAACTGTTTCCATCTAACCTAACTTTTAGCTCATCATGCATACTTCCTCTCCTAATTCCAAAAATCTCTTTGTAATGACGGAAGTAATATCAGACAAAATTCTTGAAATCAAAACAGTTTCTGCATTCAGGAATGACAGAGTGCCCGCTATTAGGTAGCACCTATTATCTCTAGATGTCGAATGAAAAACTACTCCCTGAAATCCCTGGAGGGATGCAAAGACTAGCAGAAATGGATGGGAGTTGCCACTTAGAGGAAGGAATGGCTTTTCACTGAAGAAGCTGTGAGTCAGTGCTGTAAGGCAGCTGATACTCAGGGAGGACCCCTCCATCTCCCTGACTTGAAGACTGTAAGGAAGAGTCTGGAACTATCAGAGCAGCAGCTGGAGAGTGAGGTGCAAAATCCTAGAAGGAAAAGAGCCGTGAGGGAGGCCCAAAGTGATGTATACAGATGCACATAATCTCTCCCCAGATCTCTAACTCGCCCCTCAATTATGCATATGTATGTGGGGAGCAGAAGTCTACCAGCCCAACCCCAGCAAAAGAACCACCTGCGTTTCAGGGCTTGCCTGCCACAGGAAAGACAGAGCTTGGAGTTTACACTCAGCCAAGTTGACTGGCTCAAAAACAAATAAATAAAAATGAACACTAAATTTAACAGAATCCAGAGCCTGTGCAATATAACAATAAAATATCCAGAAAGCAATTCAAAATTAATATACATAAAAGAAACAGAAAAAAAGGACTTATGCTCAAGAGAAAATGCAATCAATGCAGAATAATCCCAATAGGATTCAAATGATGGATTTAGCATATAAGAATTTAAAAGTAGCTGTTATACATATGCTTAAGAATACAAAAGAGAATATGTAATGTTTTGCAATAAAAAATTGCCGTCATAAAAAAAGAACAGTAAATCTTAATAAAGAAATTGAAACCTTAAAAGAATCAAATACAAATTCTAAACCTGATAAATATTATAGACTGATTAAAGAATTTATTCTTTAGGCTTAACAACAGATTGGAAAAGACTGAAGAAAAAGTCGGTGAACTTGAGGCACGGAATAGAAATTATTCAATATAAAAAACATAGAGGGAATACAATGGTTAAAAACATGAACGATTATACCAAAAGGCAGAGTACATGTAATTAGAACCTCAGATAAAAAAGAGAAAGAAGAGACAGAAAAAAAAATTAGAAAAAATAATGGTCAAAATGCCTCAAATTTGGTGAAAGACACATTTAGAGTCAAGAGCCTCAGTAAACCACAAGAAGTATACATTAAAATGCAAACAAATCTAGAAAGATTTCCACTTTAAGAAAGATGGAAACACATTTTTCTCTATTCCTCCCACTAAAAATAAATATCACATATTTATATGTATAAATAAAAGTGCATATTATATATAAAATAAATATAGGAAGAATCTGAATGGTAGAAAGAAGCAGGCAGACAGGCCTTGGGACCCACGGGATGGCCCCGTGGTTTCTGTCTGGTTTTCTTCCTGTCTTACACACCCCAGACTTGGAGCTGAAGAAGCTGGCAACTTGGAAATGCCAAGGGGCACAGACAAACAAAAACTGACACCTGTGTGATCTAGACACAGGACCAGAGACTTTTAGACACTGACCGCTGTACTCCAATCAAGCATCCCCGAAAAAAATGTGGCCCCCACCTCATTCCAGGCCAGCAAATGCTGAACAGGCAGCTAAGACTTCTGCCCTTGCCAGCGCCCCACCCACTGATGGAGTGATACCAGAGAAGGCCACATAGTCAGGGGCCAGGACATTCATTCCTGCCAAGCTGCAATGAGGCCCATCCCCTGATGGTGATAAAAGCCATGTGGGAAGCCTGGAGTTTCACCTAAACCAGCAGGAGCAACTCCCTCCTGCTCTTTATGGGAGTCAGGTCAGAGGATTAGCAGAGGTTCCAAACTTTCTCCACCACTCGGCGGTAATGACGCCACGCGTGTGGTGTCAATAGAAGCTACGTGGAAAGTGACAAGTCACCCCAGCTCCTCCCATCTAGGGAAGAGGCCTAGCATGGATCTGGAAGTCCTGCACCCACCAGCATTAACAGGGAACCCCAGGCACTCTTGGATCAACAGAGGCTAAGCTGGAACCTGATTTCTACCCTGAACGAGTGGTGCTGAGGCTGAACCACACCTTCCCCTGACAAAGCAATGTCAAAAAAAAAAAAAAAAAAAGAAAGGCAGGCAGGTAAAACAGAGGTTTAAACACGATCCAGAACCTTGTATTATAATATACAAAATATCCAGGTTATGATAGAAAAGTATTCATCAAGCCAAGAATGAGGAAGATCAAACTGAATAAAAATAAATCAACAGATGCTAAAGCAGAGATGACAGAGGTATTAGAATTACTGGAAAAAGGTGTTTTTAAAGCAGCCATTGTAAAATGATGCAACGACCAATTACAAACATGCTTGCAACAAACTTTAAAGAAACTGGAAGTCTCAACACGGAAACAGAAGCTATAGAGAAAAACAAATGGAAATTTTAGAACTGAAAAACAAAATATCCATGATCAAAAGTTCCTTAGACGAACAAAATAGGATGAAGGGGACGAAGGAAAGAATCAGTGAATTGAAGAGAGAACAAAAGAAACTATCCAATCTGTAAAATAGAAAGAAAATAGATAAAGATGAAAAGTTGCCAAGTACTTGTGAGAATATAACAAAAGAGCTGAGATCCATGTCTTGGAGGTCAGGGAAGAACAGAAACTGGCTGGGCCAGAAAGAGCATTCGAAGAATTAATTCATAAAACTTCCCAAATTTGACCAAAATCTACAGAAACAAACAAGCACGCCAGAAAGTTATTGGCATAGATGAATAAACCTATAAATATCATATGCGTACACAAATAAACATCATAGTCAAACTTCTGAACACTAAAAACAAAGGAAAAAAGTCCTTAAGGTAACAAGTGAGAAATGAGACCTTACCTATAAGAAAAATAAATTTGAAAGACAGAAAATTTCTCATCAGAAACCTGGAGGCAAGAAGGAAGTGACACATTTTTCAAGTACCAAAAGAACTGTCAAAGCTTAATCTTCTATCCAGTGAAATATCCTTCAGTAATCAAAGGCAGAAATCAATATATTCTCAGATGAAGGAAAACTGAGAGAATTTATTGCCAGCAAACCTACCCTGAAATAAAGACCACACAAAGTTTGCTTAACAGAAAAATAACCATAAAAGAAGGAATCTTGGAACACCGAGAAGAAAAAAAGAACACAGTAAGTAAAAATATGGCCAAATATAATAAAATTTCCTTTGTCTATTGAGTTTTCAAAATTCAATTTGCTAGTTCAAGCAAAAATTGCAACACTCTCTGATGTGGCTCAAGATGTATACAGAGGAAATAGTTAAGGCAACTGTGTTATGATTAGGTAAAGGTAAAGGAACATAAAGGGAGGTAAGGTTCTCATATTTCACTTGAAGTGGCAAAATGGGTATACAGCAGACAGTGATAAATTTTGTATATATAAAGTAATACGGGCCAGGCACAGTGGCTCATGCCTGTAATTCCAGAACTTTGGAAAGCTAAGGCCAGAGGATCGGATGAGGCAAAGTATTTGAGGCTGCAATGTGCTATGACCACCCCATTGGACTCCAGCCTGGGCAGCAAAGCAAGACCCTGTCTCTTAAATTAATTAATTAATAAAGTAATACCTAGAAGAACCACTGGAAAAGCTATACAACAATATACACATAACATTATAAGAAAGTCAAAATGGAATGGTAAAAAATGTCCAAAATAAGTCAAACAAAACAAAACAAAAACACAGAAAAAGCAAAAAGCCAAAGAAATGGCAGACTCAAGCCTTAACATTTCAATACTTACATGGCTACATTAAATATAAGGAGTGTCAATATATCAATTAAAAGACAAAGATTGGGAAAGTAAATTTAAAAATCTGAGTTATGCTATCTATAAGAAACTCACTTTCTATATAATAATATGTAGACGCTGAAAGTAAAAACATGAAAAATATTTATCATTCAAATATTAATCAAAAGAAGGCAAGATTGGCTATACTGATATCAAGTTATGTGAGCTTCAAAGCAAAGAAAAATTTCCAGAGACAGAGAGAAACATTAAATAGTGAAGACAAACAATTATATATGTGTATGCTTCAAATAACACAGCTAAAAAAATATGTGTAACAAAAATTGATTGATCTCAAAGTGGAAATGGACAAATAGACAATTATAGTTGAAGACCTCAGTACCTTATGAACAACTGATTCACAGCAATGAGAGAAAATCATCAAGGATAGAGGAGAACACAACACCATCATAATCAACAGAATCTAATCAAAATTTGTAGACCATCCACCCAGCAGCCACAAAATACACATACTTTTCAAAAGTTCGTAGAACAAATATCAAGTAGGCCATATTGTGCATAAAACAATCCTTAAAAATTTTAAAGAACTGTAATTATACAGAGGACATTTTCTGGACACTGGAATTAAGCTAGAAGTAAACAGAAAAATCTACAAACACTTGGAAACTAAATAACATACATCTAAACAATATGTGGGTCAAAGGGAAAGTCTTAAGGGAAATTTAGAAATACATTTCATAAAATGAAAGGGAAATACAGTGACTAAAAATTCAAGCAAAACATCTAAGGAAGTGCTACAGAAACATTTATAGCATTAAATGAATACATTAGAACAGAAAAAAGTCTCAAATCTATAACCTAAGTTCCCACCTTAAGAATCTACAAAAAAGGAAATGCAAAGTAAGTAGAAGAAAGAAAATAAAGATGAAAGCAGAAATCAGTGAAATAAAAAATAGAAAAGCAATAGAGCAATCAAAGAGCTACAAATAAAAAGATCAATAAAACTGACAAACCTCTGTTAATCCTGCTGAAAGAAAAACACAAATTATCAACGTCAGAAATAAGAGGTATCACTAGAAACACTGCAGACATCAAGATGGTAATATAACAACTATGAACAACTTTAAACAAATTTAATATAACTTAGATAAAATGAACCAATTTCTCAAAAAACACAATTTACCCAAACTCACCTAATAAAAAGTAGATAATTGAAATAGTCTTAATCACTAAGAAAATTTAAATCATAAACATCTCCCTAAACAGTTACCTTAAAGCCCTGATGGTTTCAATAAAGAATTCTAACAAACATCTTAAAGAATCAACACCTATTATACACAGTATTTACTTCCCACTTTATAAAGCTGGGATTACCCTGGCACCAAAACAAAAGATATTATAAAAAATGAATATATATGCAAAAACTCATTTACAAAATATTATGAAATTGAATTCAACAATACATAAAAATAATTATATGCGATGACCAAATAGAGTTTATTCCAGGGCTGCAAGGCAGGTATGTAACCCACTGTCTTAACTGGCTAAAGAAAACACATGATTATACCAACTGATACAGAAAATGCACAAACACAGCTTTTCTGAGGGCTCCCTGAGGAATGGATTTCAGTTTTGCTTGTCTCCGAGTGCTAGTTGGATCCAGCATACCCTAGATGTCTAGGAGCTCCTTAGAATTAAAAAAGTGAGTTGGACTAGCACCAAGATTAGAGAAGCCCCTGGAATCTCTGGCAAAGGTCGACTGGTGAAGGTCTTACCCTGTACAAAGCCAGTTTGTGAAGACTGGGAAAGGTAAATGTTTCATTTAATGTGCATATCAAATATAGAATATAAAGAAATGAAGAACAGGGAGATATGTTCAAGAAAATGAAACAAGATAAATCTTCAGAAACTGATCCTGACGAAATGGAGTTATATAATTTACCTGACAGGGCATTCAAAATAATCATCATAAAGATGGCTCACTGAAAACAATATCTGAACAAAGTGAATTTTCAATAAAGAGAGAGAAAATACTTTAAAATTACCAGACAGAAATCATGGAGCTAAAGAACACAATTAGTGAACTGAAAAAAATATTCAGAGGGATTCAACAGCAGACTAGATTAAACAGAAAGATCAATGAATTAAAAGATAGATCACTGGAAATTATTCAGTAAGAGGAGCAAAAAGAAAGAAGAAGGGAAAAGAAAGCTTAAGAGACATATGGGACATCATCAAGTGACTAATATGTATACTGAGTTACAGAAGGAGAAGAGAGAGAGACAGAACAAAAAAAAAGCATATTTAAAGAAATAATACTGAAAATTTCCAAATCTGGGAAAGGAAATGAAGAAATAGATCCAGGAAGTACAGAGGATTCAAAATAAGACAAACCCAGAGAAATCCACACCAAGACACATTATAAACAAAGTGTCAAAAGTCAAAGATAAAGAATTTTCAGAGCTGCCAGAGAGAATCCACTTGTTATATTCATTCATGTCATAAGACTATGGATGGATTTCTTTCATCAGAAATCTTATAGGACAGCAGGGAATGAAAAAAAAAGTCAAAATTCTGGGGGTGGGGTGGGGGGGGGAAGTATGCCTGGCAGAACTCTCCTTCAAAAAATGAAGACAAGACAAACACTTTTCCAGAAAAACAAAAGCAGAAAATACATCACAAGACCTGACCTGCAGGAAATACTAAAAAGAGTTTTCAAGTTGAAAGAATGCTAACTAAATAGCAACACAATAGCATAAGAAAGTATAGAACTTGTTGGGAAAGGTAAATACATAGACAAATAAGGTATACTGCATTATTGTAACAATGGGGAATAAGTGACTTGTAGTTATTTTATAAAAGGCAAAAGTATTCACTCAATGGTGAATAATAACTAAAAATGTTAATGGATGCACAATATAAATGGATATAAATGTGTGGAAATAGTAGTAAAAGTGTAGTTTTTGTATGTGATTGAAGTTAAGATATTATCATAAGACAGACTGTTACATGTTTAAGATATTTTATATAAGCTGTACAGTAACCACAAAGGTAATACCTACAGAAGTTATAGAAAAGAAGAGAAAGGAATCAAAGCATATCAATACAACAAAATTAATGAAGCACAAAGACAGCAGGAGAGTTAGAGAGAAGCAATAGAAATACAAGACAAATAGAAACAATTCCCAAAATGGCAATAGTAAATCCTTCCCAATCAGTATTACATTAAATGTAAATGAATTAAACTCTTCAACCAAAAGACACAAGATAAGTTGAATGGGTAAGAAAACAAGATCCAACTCTATTTTTTGTGTTTTTTATTTCTTGAGACAGAGTCTCACTCTATTGCCCAGGCTGGAGAGCAGTGGGGTGAATATGGCTTACCTCAGCCTCTGCCTCCTAGGGTCAGGTGATCCTTCTGCCTCAGCCTCCCAAGTAGCTGTAGCTGTGACTACAGGCATGCATCACCATTCTCAGCTAATTTAAAACTGTGTGTGTGTGTGTGTGTGTGTGTGTGTGTGTGTGTGTGTCTGTGTGTTGATGGGGTTTTGCTACACTGCCCAGGCTGGTCTTGAACTCCTGGGCTCAAGGATCCAGTCACCTCAGCCTCCCAAAATGCTGGGATTACACAGCTGTATTTGGTCTACAAGAAACTCACATTAGATTTAAGGACACACATAGACTGAAAATGAAGGGATAGAAAAGGGTATCTCATGATAAAGGGCCATCAAAAGAGAGCAAAGTGGCTATATTTATATAAGACAAAATAAATTTAAGAGCTGTCACAAGAGATAAAGAACAATATATAATGATGAAAAGATTGATTCACCAGGGAGATATAACAATTACAAGTAAATATGCACCCAACATAAGAGCAACTGAAAATATAATGAGAACATTGACAGAACGACGGGAGAAATAGCAATGCACTAATAGTAGGAGACTTCAATATCTCTCTCTCAGTTATGGATAGAACAATCAGACAGAACATCAACAAAGAGGTACAATGGGCTAGAACACCACCAGACCAAATAGATCCAACAGACATTCACAGAACATTTCACCTGCAGCAGAATACACATTCTTCTGAAGCACACACAAAACATTCACATTTTATGTCACAAAACAAGTATAATAAATTTAAGAAGACAGACATTTCTTAGCACAATGGAATGAAACCAGAAATCAAAAGCAGAAGAAAAACTAGAAAATTCATACACATGTGGAAAGTAAACAACACACATTTGTACAACCAATGGGCTAAAGAAGAAATGAAAAAGGAACTTAGAAGACATCTTAAAATAGATAAAAATGAAAATGCAGCACATCCAAACTTACGCGATATAAGAAAAGCAGCATCAAGAGGGAAATTTATATCCTACATAAAAAAAGAAAAAAAACTCTCAAATAAACAACCTAACTTTTCAATGAATTAGAAAAAGAAACACAAACTAAGTCTGAATTTAGTAGAGGGAGGAAAATAATAAATATTAGAACAGAAATAAAGTAGGGAATAGAAAAACAAGAGAAAATAATCAGAGAATCAGCAAAGAGTTTGTTCCTTGAAAAAAATAAAACTGACAAACTTTTATCTAGACCAAGAAAAAAAGAAGTCAAATAAATACATTAGAAATAAAAGAGGAGACATTGCAAAAGATACCACAAAAATAAAAAGATTTGTAGAAGATAACAATAACCAATTATGTGTCAATGAAATGGGTAACCTAGAAAAAATGAGTAAATTCCTAGATACATACAACCTACCAAGACTGAATCACGAAGAAACAGGAGTCTAAATAGACCAATAACTAGTAAGGAAGTTGAATCTATAATCAAAAACCTCCCAACAAAAACAAGGCCAAGACCAGATAGTTCACTAGTGAATTCTATCAAACATTTAAAAAAGCATAATGCCGGAGGAGAGATCCAAGATGGCCGATTAACAACAGCTCAGGGTTGTAGCTCCCAGTGAAAGCGCAGAGAGCGAGTGGACGCCGCACTTTCAGACGAATTTTTGTTGCCCACAGACTAGGAGATTCCCGGCGGAGGAGCCACACAGGTC